>MCJB01008700.1:1712-30992 GCA_002018475.1 Nicotiana obtusifolia
GTCCTTTATTTGTGGACGCTGCATGTCGTGCTGCAGGTCCAAGCGAGCAGATAGACGAAGCTCCCCCACCACAGTAGGCTACTCAGTTCAGCAGATATTAGCGAGATCCATCGTTCGGACTTGCCACAGTCTTGGTATGCATTCTGTTTTGGGCATGTCGGGGCCCTGTTCCGGCATAGGTTGCATTATGTACGTTTTTGTAGAGGCTCATAGACAATTGTCAATTTATGCATAGACAAGTGATGGGTTGACTTATGTACAGTTGAATTGCCTTGTCGGCAAACGTATGTATTTTGTTTTATGGTTTTGCATTGCAGCCTTGTTGGCCATATTATGTATATAAGTATGTTCGTATCATGGCATGACGTCTCAGTTCATTATAATTATTATTCGAGATTATATGCATATGACAAGCCTTATAGATAATAAGGAAAGTTAGATGAAGGGTACGCCGGCGCCCGTAGGGTAGGGTCCGGTGCCAATCGCGGCCCTCCGGCTTGGGTCGTGACAAGAAAACTGCTAAATCCCATAACCGATAAGAAGCCAACTCTACTGCCTCCGTATCACTTGCGTGCACAACCCGCAGTGTACAATGAACCTGATCAATAAAAGCCTGCGGGTCCTCCTTGGGGTCTGACCCGGTAAACACTGGAGGATCCAGATTAATAAAATAACGAAGTCTCGCACTAACTAGTTTATCAGCAGCACCGGTATTCTGCCTCTGAGCCTGAGTAGCTACCAAGCTAGTCAACAACTATACCGCACCTTCATCACGGCCGACCAGTGAGGAAACAGCGGCGGAACCTCATCCTAAAGTTTTTGTTCCTGGTGGCTGCTTGACAGGTGTTGATTTCAAGGTTGAAAAGACTTACGCGATACTGGGTCGATGCGAGCCGGTCTCGAGATATATATGCTCGATGACCGATGGTCTCCTCTCCAAGGTCAAAGAGGATTGTGACTGTGTTGATAAACATGTGGTGGTGCCCATGCCTCAAGAAGCGATTACTATCCACGTGGAGGGTTTTCTAAGTGTTTAAACTTATCCCTTCACGTTGGGCCCCTTGGACCCGATCATCATCGCCTTCTATAAAAGGTACGAGGTGACCCTTGACCAAATCCATCCCTCTTTCTGGAGTATAGTAATTCTCCTCTGTTTCTTCGTAAGCAAAATCGAGGGGTGTCCATTCACCCTCAATCATTTGATGCGCCTGTACAGTCACCGACTTTATCGAGGGGGATTAATAAAGCTTGCCTGCCGGGCAAGTAAGGCCCCATTCTTAAGTATAGACGAGGATCGGGACCGAGGCTGGTTGGGCCGATTCATTCGGGTGAAGACCTCGGATTTAATCGGAAGAGGAAACTTCCCGAGAACTGGAACATGAAAGTAAGTATAACTTTTTCCTTAAAGATTTCGTTTATTGTTTTTTCTTTTTCCTCCCCTCTTATCGACGTTTTTTGGTGCAGCTGTTGCTCAAATGTCAAATACAGTTCCTCGAATCAAGGAGTGGGTCGAGGATCACATGCCACAGAAACTCTATTCCGAGCGTGTATGGCGTGTACTGTTGAAGGGCCGGTGGGTGTCACGACCCAAACCGGAGGGCCATGACGGGCACCCGGGCCTTACGTACCGAGTACCAATGTACATTTTATCTAACTTTTCTTATTATCTATAATGGCCGACGAGATCAGTATGAAATGGCAGACAATAATCCTAATCAACAAAAATTCAGATAATGACATAAATATATATAACATGGCCGACAAGGCTGTCATGAAAAACTATACAACAAAAACAAATTTGCCGACAAGGCAATCCCAACTATACATGAGTCGACACCTGTCCATGAGCCTCTAAAAGAACATAAGTGCTGCAATGCATACGATGACCACGGCAAGTCCGGAGAAGGGATCTCGCCAATAAACGCTGAACTGTCAGCCTACTATGGTGGGGGAGCTTCGTCTACCTGCCTATCGGGACCTGCAGCATGACGTGCAGTGTCCACAAATAAAAGGACGTCAATACAATTAAAGTACTGAGTATGTAAGACAGGAAAGCATAATGTAAGAATAATAATGTACATAGGGATAGAAAATATACACCCTGTAACTTCCGAGTGCCTCTGAGGACGACTAATCATGAAATGCCTGACGTGCATATACATATATATCCTTTTTAAAATCATCATATGCATATGCCTCTATGGGCCTCATCATCATCATATCATACCCCGGCCATCATAAGGCTCGGTAACATCATACCCAACTGATCAGTGGTTTCACAGTAGGTGCCATACCTGGCCGACTATAGTGCAAACTCGGTAGAGTAAAATAGATGTCGACTACGGCATGGCTCAGTAGAGTAAAACAGATACATATCTATAGTTGCACAATAGGTGCCATACCCGGCCGACTATAGCACGGCTCGGTAGAGTGAAATAGATAATGCTTGCTGGACTCATTGGAATCACACTTCGAACCTTTCGGAGTGTCGTAAGGTCAAATAAGTAACATCAACATCAATCCTCCCATAAGAGTGAAAACAATATAAGTACAACTACCTTCTAAGTGTAGAGTATCTTTGAAGGCTCGTTCATTGCATTATGTACAATCAGAGTCGTGCAGAAGAATGAAATGGGCAGTCTCACATGCTTTGTATATACTTCCTAACCTCAATCTATGAAAATTCCACGACTCCTTAGTCTACAATAAGAGAAATGACACTACTGTTATCGTTTAAGCGTCGTAACTATTATGCATCAACTGTAACCTATTTTGCGATAAACGGACAGCACCTCCCCTATATATATGGCTTCCCAAAAGTTAACACAATCACCAATAATCCCAAAAAACATCAATAATAATCATATTAAGCCTCCCAAAACAGTCCACCAACCAACAACATTACTAGCAAGCCTTTCGACGTATATCTCACAAGTTCTAGCTTCAATGACTTAGCCGTAACTTGGATAATCTTAAATACATGTAGGGTAAGAGGTTCCTTACCTTTAAACAGAAAGAAAAACTCAAATTTTACCTTAATTAACCACGAGATATCCCTCCAATGCTGCCACAAGAACAAGGAAGCGAAGCTAGCAATCAATTAGGGTTTTTCGGCACTAGAATCACTTTAGAAGGTTTGAAATCACCTAGGTTGATATTAAAACTCAAGGGAGTATTTTCAAAAGAATAAAAAACTTGAAATAACCTTCCACACGAGCTGGAACAACACAAAAATCAGCGACAACAAGAAGAAATAGGAACTTACTAGCGCCGCGGGATTCCCGACACTTGATTTGTGTTGTTTGCTCTTTGTTTTAGTCTTGGATCATGAGAGAACCTTGAGAGGGTGTTCTTAGGGTTCTATGGTCTGAATATACTGAAAACGCATGACCTAAAACGGGGTTGAGGGGTCTTATATATACCCATATGTCTTAAACCGCCTATGTGGGCCCCGTAGAGAGGTGCTTGGCGCAGTCTCGCGAAAACGGGAATATCTCCCAATTATGAGATCGTATCGACGAACGGTTTCATGCGTTGGAAACTAGACTCATAGATCTTCAATTTGGTTGGTAGATAACCCCTAATTCCAAGTAAATTGGGAGAAAAACTTAGTGACATTTGACCTAAAGTATGAGTAAAATTATGAACGTAAGTTGTGACAACTTTCGTCGACTTTTGCTTGATAACTCGTTTGACTTCAAAACTTATGAAATGGATATTAATGGGTTCAAATACCTTAAAACATGATCCTCTTGGTAATATTAATCACCTCTCGATTTACCCGAAAATACGAGTTACAATATCCTTAATTCATTTAACTTCTAATACTTGTTAACCACCCTTATACACCCTTGCATCATATAAGACCAATGGAACTAAATTCTTATTATCTCAAAGGTAATATCTTCTCGGACCTATGTAGACTATTTTACGGCGTAATCTAAAGTATACAAATATGGGTTGTAACACCCTCCCCCTTTAGGAACATTCGTCCTCGAATGCAAGGGTTTATGGGGAGTCTAAGTCATCGTGGATTTTTTACGAAAATTTCCAGCTGCGTTTCCTCTGCTAAATGGTCACTAGCAAAACTTGCAAGCAGTTAAACCCAACCTATGGCCATACAAGGCTATACAAAGCATTATAGCTACTTACATTATCCGTATATCACCATTTTGTATTAAGAAAAAATATTCTCAAGTTATTGCTTCCCTCATAGAGGCGTTTCTCCTTCTAATGCGTCCTTAGTTCCCTCGGCACCCTCGTTAAGTTCATTCTGGAACAGGTAAGGGTACTTAGAATAATCTCATCTTCTTCCCATGTCATTTCTTCCGTATTATTGTTCCTCCACAATACTTTGACGGAAGCTACATCCTTTGTTCTCAGCTTGCGGACTTGTCGACCTATTATAGCCACTGGCATTTCTTCATATAATAGATCCTTTGTTATTTGTACATCTATAATCGGGACGACCCGAGAAGGGTCTCCAATACATTTCCTCAAAATTGATACATGGAATACCGGGTGGACGAATTCCAATTCAGATGGCAATTCTAACTCATAAGCAACCTGTCCAATTCGTCGAAGAATTTTGTACGGCCCGATATACCGCAGACTTAATTTACCCTTCTTCCCAAAACGCATAAAACCATTCATCGGCGAGATCTTGAGGAAAACCCAATCACCAACCTCAAATTCCAGGTCACGACGTCGGGCATCGGAATAAGATTTTTGCCTGCTTTGTGCATTCTTCGGTCGCTCTTGTATCACTTTCACCTTCTCAATGGCTTGGTGAATCAAATATGGCCCATACAATTCCGTCCCACCGACTTCGAACCATCCAACTGGTGATCTACATCTCCTCCCGTATAGTGCCTCATACGGGGCCATTTTAATACCGGAATGGTAGCTATTATTGTAGGCGAATTCTATAAGTGCCAGATGATCATCCCAATTCCCCTTGAAATCTAAAACACATGCTCGTAGCATATCTTCAAGTGTCTGAATGGTACGTTCAGCCTGTCTGTCAGTCTGCGGATGGAATACGTGCTGAGATTCACTTGTGTTCCTAAACCCTTCTAAAAAGACCTCCAAAAGTTAGCCGTAATCTGAGCTCCTCGGTCTGATATAATAGACACCGGCACACCATGAAGCCTAACAATCTCCTTGATATACAGCTTCGCATAATCTTCAGCTGTGTAAGTTATCTTAACTGGCAGAAAATTGGCACATTTTGTAAGTCGATCAACTATCACCCAGATGGAGTCAAACTTATGATAGAAGCGAGGTAACCCAACAATGAAGTCCATATTAATCACCTCCCATTTCCAAGTCGGAATTTCTATATTCTGAATCTATCCACCTGGTTTCTGATGCTCAATCTTTACTTGTTGCCAATTAGGGCAGTGGGCTACAAATTCTGCAATAGACTTTTTCATGTTATCCCACCAGTACTGCTCCTTAATGTCATGATACATCATTGTCGAACCGGGACTGATGGAATATCGGGACTGATGAATCTCAGTCATAATTTCTCTCGTAACCCTGCTACATTAGGCACACATAATTGGCCCTGATATCTTAGTGCCCCATCTCCTCCAATCTCAAAAGCCAAAATTTTACACTGCTGAACGCTCTCTCTCAATCGCACCAAGGTAGGATCTTCATATTGTCGTGCTTTTACCTCGGTTACCAAAGATGATTCTGACGTATTCTGTATAGTAACACCTACGTCATCAGAGTCTAACAATCTGATTCTCATATTGGCTAGCTGATGAAGCTCTTTAGTCAACCCCTTTCTACTAGCCTCAATGTGTACTAGGCTTCCCATTGACTTACGACTGAGAGCGTCTGGCACGACTTTGGCTTTACCAATGGTACAATATCTCAACGTCGTAATATTTCAGTAATTCAAGCCAATGTCGCTGTCTCAAATTCAACTTCTTCTGCTTGAATATGTATTGTAAACTCTTATGATCTATGTAGATGTCAACATGGCCACCATATAAGTAGTGCCGCCATATCTTCAAAGCATATATCACTGCAACCAATTCCAAATCGTGAGTTGGGTAATTATTTTCATGCTTCTTTAATTGTCTTGATGCGTATGCAATCACCTTCCCTCGTTGCATCAATACGCACCCCAAACCTATATTTGAAGCATCACAATATACCACATAACCTTCGGTTCCTTCCGGGAAAGTGAGCACTGGTGCGGATGTCAATCGATTCTTTAGCTCCTGAAAACCACGTTCACAAGCGTCAGACCACTGGAACTTGGTAGCTTTTCCGTGTCAACTTAGTAAATGGATCTGATACAGAGGAAAACCCTTCTACAAACCTCCTATAATATCCTGCTAGCCCTAGAAAACTACGGACTTCTGACGGTGTTGTAGGTCTTGGCCAATTTTTCACTGCATCGAGCTTTGTAATGTCAACACTAATACCCTCCTCAGATATCACATGGCCAAGGAATGCTACTAAGTTTATCAAAAATTAACATTTGGAGAGCTTAGCATACAACTTACGATCCCGAAGGGTCTATAATACTATCCGCAAGTGGCCCGTATGTTCTATCTCAACGAGAATACACCAGAATGTCATCAATGAATACAATCATGAACACATCGAGATAAGGTTTGAATACACTATTCATGAGATCCATAAAAGCTACTGGGGCATTTGTTAGCCTGAACGACATTACCTAGAACTCAAAATGCCCATATCTTGTCCGGAAGGCTGTTTTTGGAATATCCTTCTCCTTGACCCTCACCTGATGATACCCTGAACGTAAGACAATCTCTGAAAAATACGTTGCACCCTGGAGTTGGTCAAATAGGTTGTCAATCCCTGGAAGTGGATATTTGTTCTATATAGTAAACTTATTCAACTGTCGATAATCGATACACATCCTTAACGACCCGTCTTTCTTCCGCACAAACAAGACTGGCGCACCCCAAGGTGAAATGTTAGGCCTAATGAAGCCCTTATCCAGAAAATACTTCAACTGCGCCTTCAACTCTCGCAACTCTGCCGGGGCCATCCTGTAGGGAGGGATAGAGATCGGTTGAGTGTCAGGCAACACATCAATGCTAAACTCTATCTCCCTTTCACGAGGAAGACCTGGGAGTTCATCTGGGAAAACACTTGGAAATTAATTGACTACGGGGATTGATTGTAGGGTAGGCGGCTTCGCTTCCGCATCCCTAACGCGAACGAGATGATAAATGTAACCCTTTGAGCCTCTAAAAGAACATAAGTGCTGCAATGCATACCAAGACCACGACAAGTCTGGAGAAGGGATCTCGCCAATAAACGCTGAACTGTCAGCCTACTATGGTGGGGAAGCTTCGTCTACCTGCCTATCATGACCTGCAGCACGACATGCAGTGTCCACAAATAAAATGACGTCAGTACAATTAAGGTACTAAGTATGTATGACAGGAAAGCATAATGTAAGAACAGTAATGTACATAAGGATAGAAAATATACACCCTGTAACAGCTGAGTGCCTCTGTGGGCGACTAATCATGAAATGCCTGATGTGCATATACATATATATCCTTCTTAAAATAATCATATACATATGCCTCTGTGGGCCTCATCATCATCATATCATACCCCGGCCATCATAAGGCTCGGTAACATCATATCCAACTGATCGGTGGTTGCACAGTAGGTGCCATACCTGGCCGACTATTGCGCGGACTCGGTAGAGTAAAATAGATGTCGACTATAATGCGGCCCAGTAGAGTAAAACAGAATACATATCTATAGTTGCACAATAGGTGCCATACCCGGCCGACTATAGTGCGGCTCGGTAGAGTAAAATAGATAATGCATGCTGGACTCATTGGAATCACACTTTGAACTTTTCGGAGTGGCGTAAGGTCAAATAAGTAACACCAACATCAATCCTCCCACAAGAGGGGAAACAATATAAGCATTACTACCTTCTAAGAGAAGAGTATCTTTGGAGGCTCGTTCATTGCATTATGTACAATCAGAGTCGTGCAAAAGAAGGAAATGGACAGTCTCACATACCTTGTATATAATGCCCAACCTCAAGTTATGAAAATTTCATGACTCCTTAGTCTACAATAAGAGAAATGACACTAACGCTATCGTTTAAGCGTCGTAACTATTATGTATCAACTGTAACCTATTTTGCGATGAAACCGACAGCACCTCCCGTATATATATGACTTCCCAAAAGTCAACACAATCACCAAACAGACCAAACAACATCAATAATAATCATATTAAGCCTCCCAAAATAGTCCACCAACCAACAACATTACTAGCAAGCCTTTCGACGTATATCTCGCAAGTTCTAGCTTCAACGACTTAGCCGTAACTTGGATAATCTTAAATGCATGTAAGGTAAGAGGTTCCTTACTTTTAAGCAGAAAGAAAAACTCCAATTTGACCTTAATTGACCATGAGATATCCCTCCAATACTACCACAAGAACAAGGAAGCGAAGCTAGCAATCAATTAGGGTTTTTCGGCACTAGAATCACTTTAGCAGGTTTGAAATCACCAATGTTGATATTAAAACTCGACGGAGTATTTTACAAACAATAAAAAACTTTAAAAAACCTCCCACACGAGCTGGAACAACACAAAAATCAGCAACAACAAGAAGAAATAGGAACTTACTAGCGGCACGGAATTCCCGACACTTGATTTGTGTTGTTTGCCCTTTGTTTTAGTCTTGGATCATGAAAGAACCTTGAGAGGCTGTTCTTAGGGTTCTAAGGTCTGAATATACTGAAAACTCATGACTTAAAACGGGGTTGAGGCGTGTTATATATATCCATATGTCTTAAACCGCCTATGTGGGCCCCAAAGAGAGGTGCTTGGTGCAGTCTCGCGAAAATGCAAATATCTCCCAATTATGAAATAGTATCGACAAACGGTTTAATGTGTTGGAATCTAGACTCATAGATATTGAATTTTCTGGGTATATCACCCCGTAATTCCAAGTAAATTGGGAGAAAAGCTTAGTGATATTTGACCTAAAGTATGAGTAAAATTAGGAACGTAGGTTGTGACAACTTTTGTTGACTTTTGCTTCATAACTCGTTTGACTTCAAAACTTATGAAACGGATATTTTATGGTTCAAATACCTTAAAACATGACCTCTTGGTAATATTAATCACCTCTCGTATTAATCACCTCTCGATTTACCCAAAAATACGAGTTACAATATCCTTAATTCGTTTGACTTCTAATACTTGTTAACCACCCTTACACACCCTTGCATCATTTAATACCAATAGGATTAAATTCTTATTATCTCAAAGGTAATCTCTTCTCTGACCTATGTAGACTATCTTATAGCGTAATCTAACGTATACAAATATGGGTTGTAACAGTGGGAGACCGTTCCTATGGTAAGTTTCCTTTTCCGATCTAATAATATTTAATTTTTTCCTCATGTCATTGAGTTCTTATTAGTTCCATTTTATTTTGCAAGTATTCCTAAGGATGTTTCTATGAGGCCTCCATCCGATGACGAGGATGTGCCTCTCGAGTCCCTTGCTCTGATGCAGAGTGATGAGAAGAAAAGGAAGAGGGCCCTAAGTTTTTTGAGCTCGAAAAAAAGAAAACAAAAAGAAGTCTGGTTCGTAAACCTAAGGGTAGCACTAATGCTCGGGTGCCCTCTTCAGACTCACTCCACCGACTCAGGGATGAGTCTGAAGAAGAGGAAGAGAACTCCGAAGTGCGGCCAGGGCTCGAGGTACGAGGGCCCCTGAACCGGTGAGAGCTGAAATTGAATTACCTCGACTTAGGAAGGTCAATGAGGTAGCTTTAGCCAAAGCTTCCGATCCAGAAGTAGGCGAGGCTGCTTTTCCTCGAGATAGGGAGGTCGATAACGAGATCGTAGCCAGTTCTTCCCGAACAACGGATAGTGCTCCGAAGGGCATACACGGAGTGATAGACCTTTCCGGTTCACCATTATTTACTGAGTCTATGATCGCCGATGATGCTAATAGAACGACCCACAGAAGAGCCACAAGGGGCGGTAGACTCCTTTCAAAACATCTTTGATGGAATAGACTCTATCGTTATGGAGGACATCATCGGGTTGGTGATATACCGGTGGCGAAGAAGAGTCCATCATCATGGACAAGTGGACCTACCTCGAGCCGAAACTAGTCTATCGGTTCCCAGCCCCAAGTTTGAATCCTGACCGGAAGAGGTCAATCGTTATGTGCATTCCGAAGGATACGAAGGTTCTTTCTGCCCTCATGGGGGTGGCCATTTACCTTCAGTGCTTGGTGACCGAGGAGGATTAGGCCAAGATGAACGAGGTGGAAGTGCCTTGTATGCATCAATAACATCTCTCATACCCAAGAATCATACTCCACATTACCCAACTTCTGCCCAAACACAAAATTGGAGACTAGGGTATGGAACCTTGCCTCTTCGATGAAGACCTTGTGAGCTTATTCAACGAAGCCCAACAGGCATGAAATCGGGTAACCTCAGATGTCTCCTAATAATTTCTAGTGTGTACTTAGATTTTTTTGTAGATCATTGTAACTCCTCCTTTTGTGTTTATAGGCTTTGGTACTCCACCATGAAATGTTCCTCCGATACCGGGAAGAACTGAACTAGTACGAGGATGAGATTCGAGGGCTCACTGAAAAAAGAGTCGGGCTGAGTTAGAGGTGGCTCGGAAAGAGCATTCCAACCTGGCTGAGCAGGTAAGAAAAATTTTAAAGTTGGTGTCGACGAATCGGTCATGGTGACTAACGATCCGAACCCGCAGGTCCAGCAGAAGATCGATAAGATCGGACAGCTTCGGGAAGAGGTAGATAGGGTAAAGGCTGAGGCCGAAGAATGAAAAAAGAACGTGGACCGCCAGGCCTCAGAAGAGGAGACCGCTCGGGCCCAAATGGTTTCGGTTGAAGTCCAGCTCTGAGGTATAAAGGAGAAGTCCTTGGTGTAGGCCAAGCTGATCGAGGAGCTCCAGTCCCAGTTGAATTCAGCTATCTCTGATCGAGAAAATGTGTCCATGGCGCTCGAAGCGGCCAAGTCGGAGACCAATGTAGTCAAGGCCAATGCCGATCAGATGGTGGCCGTTTAAAAGGCTGATGCCGAGGTTGCTCAGGGTCGAGCAAAAGACATCACCGAGCATGCTAAATGGCAATCTCGAAGGAAGGCCCTCGAGGAAATCCATGCTTGGGGTTTCGACCTATCAGCTGAGATCGAGAATGCCAAGGAGGTCGAAGCTGAGGATAAAAGGTTCGCTTATCCCGAGGATGATAATGACTCTGAGGGTTTAAGCGAGTCCAAAGGCGGGGAAGATCCCGAGGGTGAAGATGCTGCCCCCGATGTGGACCAGACGACTTAGGCCTTTAGATATTTTTGTTTTTTGTTTTTCTGCATTTTTGTTGAGGCTGTTGGGCCTTTGTAAAAGTATTCGTCAGGCTGTTTGGCCCTTGTAAAAAGAATAAAGTTAGTGATGACGAATAAGTCACGGTGACTAACAGTCCGAACCCGTAGGTCCATCAGAAGATCGATAAGATCAGACAGCTTTGGGAAGAGGTAGATGCGTTAAAGGCTGAGGCCGAAGAATGGAAAAAGAACATGGACCACCTAGCCTCATAAAAGGAGACCGCTGGGGCCCAACTGGCTTCGGCTGAAGTCCAGCTCCTAGGTTTAAAGGAGAAGTCCTTGGTGTAGGCCAAGAAGATCGAGGAGCTCTGGTCCCTGTTGATTTCAGCTACTCTGATCGAGAAAATATGGCCATGGAGCTCGAAGCGGCCAAGTCGGAGTCCAAAGTAATCAAGGCCAATGCCGATGAGATGGTGGCCGTTTATAAGGCTGATGCCGAGGTTGCTCATGGTCGAGCAAAAGACATCATCGAGCATGCTAAACGGCAATCTCGAAGGGAGGCCCTCGAGGAAATCCATACTTGCGGTATCGACCTATCAGCTGAGATCGAGAATGCCAAGGAGCTCAAATCTGAGGCTAAAAGGTTGTCTTATCCCGAGCATGATAATGACCCCGAGGGTTTAAGCGAGTCCGAAGACGGGGAAGATCCCGAGGGTGAAGATGCTGCCCCCGATGAGGACCAGACCACTTAGGCCTTAAATTTTTTTTTTTTTTTTTTTTTGCATTTTTGTTGAGGTTGTTGGGCCTTTGCAAAAATATTCTTCGGGCTGTTTGGCCCTTGTAAATAGAATTTTGTATAGATATATAAGGCTTTCTTTCCCTTTCACGACTTTTGAATTTTTCCCTTTGCTTTATATTTATATTCACAAAGATCAATAATGCCCTAGCACAAACTAATTAGGTTATGTTCGAAGATTCAAACAAACCTTGCCTTTACATTATTCTGTTTTAAGGCACTTTGGGGGTTCGGTGTTACCAGAAACTTTCTTCCAAAGTAAGTAGTAGAGATTATAGTTCGCCGAGGGTAGCCTTTAGAACCGGTTATGAAAATTTTCTTTTTGAAGGCCTTGTTTCTTTTTCAGGTCTCAAACATATCCGAGCCGTGTTAATCTGGTCGTAGCCTTTTAGTTCGGGTGTCGCCCAGTGGGCTTGCTTTCCCTAGTTATCCGGGCTTACCTAAGATAACAGTCCCTGATTGGGGATGGCCGTGGCCTTTCAAATTCGGGGTTTCCTAATAGGTCTTATGCCCCTGATGTCTAATAGCTTTGACCGTTCGAGTTTGTTTTCAGACGGCAGACCCCGAGTGAGAGAGTGATTATTCGATCTCGGGTTAAAGCAGCCCTTGGCCTCGTTAGGGGATCGAAAGCAGGGAATTCCTTAAGAAATTATTAAAAGACAAGATGATTGCAAGGAAGAAACTTCTCTTTATTCTTGTGTAAAACACTCATACATGTGTACACGCTTTATGCTATGGCTCGAGCAATGTATGCGGGCACGATTCGTTTGACCGTTTGGCCTTTACAATAAATCCTACCTACCGAGACCCTTCCACCACGAAGTAATTTCCTTCTAAAGTCGATACCTGAGGGTAATGCCCCGCAGTATTCGATGTTGATCATAGACCGAAGCTTCGGATACTAATGTGATCTTCGACACCAATTCGTGATCGGTCTTTGACTCTAAGTTAGCACGATCCACTGTTTCCTCGTTAAAAACCTTGCCGGAAAACCCATTTGGGATAAAAGTCTGTTCAAGGGAAAAAAAGTGCAATGCATGCTGTCAGACCTAAAACTTTGTACTGCTCCTTGTCGGTCACCTGCAAGTGTTAGTCCAAAATATAAATAAAAGAAAATGAATGGGGTCATACCTTAGCAGTAATATCGTTTTATGTGAGTTATATTCCAATTGCTTGGTAGTTGTTCACCATTCATCATTCCGAGCTTGTAAGATCCTTTTCTGGTGATTTTGACGATATGATACGGTCCTTCCCAGTTCGGTCCCAACTTCCCCTCACTCTGGTTTCGGGTGTTAAGTGTGACCTTTCTTAGCCCTAAGTCCCCGATGTTGAGGTATCAAAGATTAGCTATTCTATTGCAATATCTCTCGATCCTTTGCTTTTGGGCAGCCAACCGAACAAGGGCGGCTTCGCGCCTTTCATCCAACGGTGCCAAGCTCGTATTCATTGCCTCGTCAGTTTATTCTTTTGTTGCATATCGGAACCTGATACTTGGCTCTCCGACTTTGACCGATATTAGAGCTTCGGTGCTGTAAACCAATGAGAAAGGGGTGGCCCCGATACTAGACCTTGAGGTTGTACGGTGTGCCCATAGGACTTCGGGTAGGATTTCCTTCCACCTTCCTTTGGCGTCGGTTAACCTCTTTTTGAGGTTTTGGAGTATGGTTTTGTTGGTCGATTCGGCTTGTACATTCCCACTAAGGTGATAAGGTGTTGATAGGATCTGTTTGATCTTATGATCCTTGAGAAACTTGGTCATTTGCTGCCGAAAAATTGTTTCCCGTTGTCACATACGATTTCGGATGGCATTTCGAACCGACATATGGTGTAGTCCCAAATGAAGTCGATGACCCCTTTTCTCGGACCTTCTCATATGCTTGGGCTTCCACCCACTTAGAAAAATAATCATTCATAAACAATATAAATTGAGGCTTACCTGGTGCCCACAGAAGGGGGCCAATGATTTCCATTCCCCACTTAATGAGCGGCCATGGTGATAAAACCGAGTGGAGCAGCTCCCCGGGTCGATTGATCATCGGAGTGTGTCTTTGGCATTCATCACATTTTCGAACGAACTACTTTGCATCTTTTTCCATGTCTATCCAATAATAACCGGCTCTGATTATTTTTCGAACTATGGATTTGGCGCCCGAATGATTTCCATATGTACCTTCGTGGATTTCCCTCAGAACTAACTCTGTATAGCCCGGCAGTGGACATATTGCAAGTGGGCCATCAAACGTTCTTCTGAACAAGGTTACGTCTTTGGACAGGCTAAATCGGACCGGCTTTGTACGCAGGGCCCTCAACTCTTTTGGATCCAAGGGGAGTTTACCAGATTTGAGATATACTACGTACTTATTCCTCCAGTCCCAAGTAAGGCTCATCGAGTTGATCTTGGCGTGGCCTTCTTCCACCACTGATCTCATAAGCTATATGACTTCTCTCGAGTTGAACTCGTCGTTTTCGACCGATGACCCCAAGTTAGCGAGGGCATCGGCCTCGCTGTTTTGATCCTGAGGTACGTGTTTCAAAGTCCATTCTTTGAATCGATGTAATGTTAACCTGTAATTTGTCCAAGTATCTTTGCATTCGTTCCTCTCTAACCTCGAATGTTCCATTGACTTGGTTTACCACAAGGAGGGGTCGCACTTGGCTTCGATCACTTTCGCCCCCAAGCTCTTGGCTAGTTCAAGGCCTGCAATCATGGCCTCATATTCGGCCTTGTTGTTAGTCAATTTCATAGTCTTAATAGATTGTCTAATTATATTACCTGTTGGTGGCTTTAATACGATGCCAAGTACGGACCCTTTTACGTTTGAGGCGTCGTTCGTGAAGATGGTCAAAATTCTCGAGGAAGTTCCTAAGTTAATCAACAACTCTCTTTCGACCTTGGGGTATTAGGGCCAGTGTAAAGTCGGCCACAAATTCTGCCAAAATTAGAGACTTAATCACAGTCTGAGGTCGATACTCAATATCGTACCCACTTATTTCTATGGCACATTTGGCCAGTCGGTCCGAGAGTTTGGGCTTATGCATAACATTCCTCAATGGGTAAGTTGTTACGACACATATGGGATAACACTGGAAGTACGGCTTTAGCTTCCTGGAGGCACTTAACAAAGTGAACGCTAGTTTTTCCAGGTAAAGGTACCTAGTTTCGGCCTTACCTAAGGTTCTACTAACATACTAAATTGGAAATTGCGTACCTTGATCTTCCCAAACTAGGACTCCACTTACCGCTATCTCCGAGACCGCCAAGTACAAGTATAGTTTTTCGTTCGCCTTCGGTGTTTGAAGTAGGGGCTAGCTCAATAAGTACCTTTTGAGTTCCTGCAAAGCTTGCTGGCATTTCAAAGTCCACGAAAAGTCGTTCTTCTTCTTAAACAGTGCAAAGAATAGGTGGCTTCTGTCGGATGACCTCGAAATAAATCGCCCGGTTAACCTTTGCACGGCCTTTACGTTGTCTACAACCGTGATATCTTCTATGGCTTTGATCTTATTAGGATTGATCCCGATTCCCCGATTGGATACCATAAATTGAAGGAACTTACCCAACCCTACTCCAAACGCACATTTTTCTGGGTTCAGCTTTATGTTGTACTGCTTCAGTATACTGAATTTTTCCTGTAAATGTCTTAAATGATCCTCTACTCGCAGGGACTTAACTAACATGTCATCAATGTAAACCTCCATTGATTTTTCTATTTGTTTCTCGAACATCCGATTTACTAAGTGTTGGTATGTGGCACCATCATTTTTTAATCCAAACAGCATTACGTCATAACAGTATGTGCCATACTTAGTGATGAAGGAAGTTTTCCTGATCACCCGGGTCCATCCGTATTTGGTCTCATGGCCGGCCATGGCATCAATCATACGGTCGATTTTGGGCAAAGAAAATGAGTCTTTGGAGCATGCTTTATTCAAATCATTATGTCACTACACATTCTTAATTTATTCCCTTATTTAGAGACTACTACTATGTTTTCTAACCAATCCGGGTATTTGACCTCCAAATATACCCTATTTTAAGAAATTTAGATACCTCATCCTTGATGAAAGCATGCTTGATCTCGGACTGGGGTCTCCTCTTTTGTTTAACCGGATGAAACTTTGGGTCCAGGCTTAGCTTGTGAGTGGTTATCTCTGGTGGGATACCTGTCATATCGATGTGGGACCAAGCGAAACAGTCTTCGTTAGTTATAAGAAATTGAATGAGTTTTACCCTGAGTAGCTCCGTGCCCAGGTATACCTTTTGATCCGGCAAGTTTTCTCGCAATATGACATATTCCAGTTCCTCGCCCGCGATTTAGTGGCATCAAAATCATCAGGAGCTATAAAAGATCTGGGAACCCCAAAATCATCATTCCCAACTTCCCCTTGTTTGCCCGAATCTGCCGAAGATGGTATCAGTGATTGCTATTTTGCCCCGTTTTTGGCCACCTGGTTTGGGCCCTTCAATGTTGAAAATGTAGATACTGGTGTCACCTCTTCAACCGCGAACATTTCTTTTGCAGCTGGTTGTTCCCCGTAGGCTGTTTTAACTCCATCAGGTGTTGGGAATTTCAATGCCTGGTGCAGCGTCGAAGGCACCACCCTCATATTGTGGATCCATGGCCTTCCCAATAGAGCATTGTATCTCATATCCCCTTCAATCCAATAAAATTTGGTCTCCTTAATGGTCCCAGCGGTTTTTGCTGGTAATGTTATTTCACCTTTAGTGCTGTCACAAACCATGTTGAATCCATTTAGAACTCGAATTGCAGGCACGACTTGGTCTTGCAAACAGAGTTGTTCCACAACCCTTGATTGAATGATGTTGGCCGAGCTACCTGGATAAATTACCACACATTTAACCCGAATGTTATATATGAGTACAAATATTACCAGTGCATCATTTTGGGGTTGCACGATCTCTTCCGCATCTTCATCGTTGAAAGATAAAGTTCCTTCCAGTATGTAGTCCCGAGTTCGTTTCTCCCTAGTGATGGATATTTTGGTGCGTTTCAACATCGGCCCATGTGGGATATCAACTCCTCTGATGATCATGTTAGTGATGTCTTGAGGTTCTTCTTGTTCTGCCTGTATGTTAGAATCCCTGTTCCTGAAATGATTCTAGGCTCGGTCGATCAAGAACTCCCGAAGGTGCCCATAGTTGAATAGACGAGCTACTTCCTCTCTCAACTATCGACAATCCTCCGTTCTGTGACCATGAGTGCCGTGATATTTGCACGTATTGTTAGGATTTCTTTGGGTTGGATCGGACTGTAGGGGTCGAGGCCATTTGGTATCTTTGATACGCCCGATAGCCGATACAATAGTGACAGCATCGACATTAAAGTTGTATTCCGATAGCCTTGGGGCGTCACTAGACTTGTCGAGGCCATTTTTGGTCATAAGTCCCCGGCTGCTTTGACCTCGATCGTTCCTCCTTTCATTTCACATGGGGTTTCTTCCGGACCCACTGTTTCTCCGATCAACTATCGCTATTTGGCCTCGGTTCATGATCGAAGGTTCTGACCAAATAAACAGACCCCGAAAGGACCCCGAGTTGATCATCTTCGACTCTGATTTTCGACTGATACCGGTTATGAACGTTGGCCCATGTAACAGTCGGATATTCTATTAAGTTTTGCTTCAGCTGCTGTGAAGCCATGAGCTTCGAATATTAAGTCCCTAAGTAAAGCTCGAACAGCCCAATCATCAGCGACCGGTGGCAGGTCAATCCGTTCCACTTGAAACCGAGATACCAATTCTCTGAGCATTTCATTATCCTTTTGCCTCATTTTGAAGAGGTCCGATTTCCTGATTTCGACCTTATAACCCCATCGTGTGCTTTCACAACAGAGTCTGCAACCATAGCAAATGACTCAATAGAATTAGGGGATAAGTTGTGATACCATATCACGGCTCCCTTTGACAAGGTTTCTCCGTATTTCTTCAGTAAGACGAACTCGATCTCATCATCATCTGTGTCGTTTCCTTTGATGGCGCATGTGTAGGAAGTGACGTGCTCGTTTGGGTCAGTCGTTCCATTGTACTTAGGAATCTCAGGCATGCGGAGCTTGTTGAGGATCGGCTTCGGAGCCGCACTCGGAGGAAAAGGTTTTTGTATAAACTTCTTCAAACCCAAGCCTTTCGGTATCGGCGGCACTCCCAGGATTTGGTCGACCCTAGAATTTTAGGTCTCCACCTTTTTGTCGTTTGCTTCGATTTTCTTCTCCCCTAATTCTATTCGTTTTGTCAACTCCTCGAGCATTTTTATGATCTCGGGGTTACTACCCGGCTCTTTCCCACTTGACCTTTCCGTGACCAGTTCTTCCCTTTGAGTGATTTCTTGAGATGAGCCGGGCTCGATCCTGCTCAGTGTGCGGCTCTGGTTTTGTAACTGAGCTATGTTGAGCCTGCAATATTTCGAAGATCATGTGCACATTGATCCTGTCCATCATGTATGTTATTCTCGAGGTCGGTAGGCAAATTTGCATCGATAGTCACATGCGAATTAACGTCAATCAGATCTGCGATCGGAATTCCAGCGGAATCAGCAGGCAGTATCTCGTTACCGGGCGCTATGTTGTTATTTTCACCTTGGTGACCGGACTCGTTATCAACATGCAGAGGTGCTGATTGGGAGTTTGACATTTTTGTATTTTAGCCTGGAATCAAAGACACTTCAAAGAGCAGGTGTAAAACTGTGTGTTATGGATATTTGTATCAAATAACCATTATTATCCTTAGCCCCATGGTGGGCGCCAAACTGTTTACCCTCAAAAAATCGGATAATAATTGAATTTAAAAGTGGTTTTATGGATACGTGGATTAATTTGACACAAAGCGATAGATTGAACTATAAGTAAAGCAAAAAATAATAAAGTAAATTCAAACCATGTGACTTGAACAGTTATAGCCTTAAGAAATACACCTCACTCGAACTAAATATGATCCAAATAATGTCCAATACAGAGGAACTGTAGCTTGCAGAAAGAAAATAATATTATAATACTTTTGGGGTGCGTGTTATAATGTGTTTTACAAATAATCAGATCCCCTTTATATAGTAGGGGAGTCCTACTTTAAATACAATTTTATATAAGGTAAAAAAATCTCATGATTTGCTAATTAAGCGGTTTCATTGATACGTGCCGAGATTCCTGCCGTGATGCGCGACCAGTTACGAATATTTCAGCCTTCCTTTATTTTGGTTCGATGATGTTCTCTCGAGCTAATTCGGAGTCGGAGTCAGTTCTAGGGTCACGGACTCGATAATCTTTGAAGGCGCATATTCTAACCTCATGCCTAGGTTCGACTGAACCTGGTATCGATTTTCAATCATTACGTTTCGGTTCAGATCCGTCATGCAATAGATGAGCCAGGTTTCAGCCGTATACACATTTCAATAGTATTACTTGTTCATATTATTGCACGAGCTCTCAATGTCTGTTTAGTACCTTTCCTTCACGACAAAGGAAAAGAATATATACCCATACGATTAGTCAATCAGATGACTCTAGCGACAAAGAATTTTAGACTACTAACTATGGAAGGACTCTAATTCCGTATGAGGATCTTTCTAAAATATACACGCTATCAACTGTCCCTGAGATCGTAAAAGATATTAGCACGATATTCCTAAATATCTCAATTAATTAAATATATATATATCTATATGATGGAGATCTTTTTCAAAAATATCGCACAGTAGTATCTTTATTCTTTTACTGCAAGTTACAGCAGTCTAAGGTGTTACCCATTTACTTGTGAGATCAGGGTTCTTCGCATGTGCATTGTACTTTATTGATCATCAAAACACATATAACTCAGCAAGTTTCAATTTCATTACCCGTTACCTATTGGAAGTTTTATGTGTTTGAAGGCATTATCTTTAATGTAGAGCTCCTTGCTTAATCTTAGGCGGGGTTAGAAGTTGACAGGAGGTGCAAGAGAGGGCCTTGATCAAAATAGTATTCCATTTAGGGTTTAAGGTCTGTACTAACTGTTGTAAAAAGTAGATACACAATGAAGTTACTTTAAAAACAACAACTACAATTAGTAACCTTTCATAATTAGTATTGATTGGTTGTTTGGAAATATGGGTTAAGTCACCTGCAGGCTGCTATTATAAAATGTTAAATTACACTAATAATATAAAAAGTTCTATTTTATGCATATAACTTAAATCTCTATGTCTACGCTACACGTTCATCCCTCGAGCTATAGATATATATATATATATATATGGAGACATGATTAAAGTCTCCTCGAAGGGTAGTAAACAGCTGTGTTAATTGTCCCTTTTGTAACTGTGGCTTATACACAATAAGGAGATGTGGAGGAAGAGACTGATCACAAGGGCACTCCACACTTTGTGCCAATAATTGGTGATCTTAAATGTACAATGTCCTTAGAAGAGTTATGGCTGAGATTGAAGCTCAACTGACTCTGTAGTACACGATGTGCTGCTTATTTAGCGCGATATGAATCTTGTTAATGTCCTATTAGATTGGAGGGTAATACTAAACTAGGAACAACGTATTTTACTACCATGAGATGACTGTCGTTAAGTCGCAGTTGACATAATATTAAAAAGCACATAGGTAGCGATACTATAATAACAATTGACACGAGTGTTGCCGTTGTTTATAATTTAAAATTTTCTGTAGGAGTAGAAAGTTCTGCCCTTGAAAACATAACTCATAGGTTAGGTTAATGATTATTGTAATAGTTTAATTATGATGAATCTTCTAATATTCTAAATATATATAAAACACATCCGAGCGATTCAATAATTTAAAAGTGAGAGGCGTAGTCTGGAGATATTAACCAATACCCAACTCAAAAAAAATATATTACAACGATTTATAGTCCAGCCAAAAGGAAGAAAGAACAGCAATATGAGCAAAGGAACGTTGACGAATTGAGCAGGCCGCAGGGGCCCTATATCTTGACACTTTAAATCAAGTTATCAACCATGCAAATCAAACTAAGGTCTCATGCCACATTAAATAATTAAGAATCGTCAGAGTCCGTCTGTCTATGCACTTTTCACTTCATATTTCTTTTTCTCTGTTGGGAAGTATTTAGTTCTTCTGGCAGCAGACACCTTAGACTAGAAGACCTATATGTTTCTCTAAATTAAAAAATTAATTTTAATAAAATATCTCGTACGAGCTGCTCCACGGAAATGTCGAAACACAGCAATGGATTTACATATTTTCAGCTTTCTATTTGTCGATTCTTTCGTGAAATTTGATAAAGCATCCCTGTGGACCCTCGAATGAATTCGCTGTGTCATATTGTCCCCACCCATATGACTGGTCCGGAATATACTTGAGTTAGTTGCCACTAGTTCTTTTGTTCTTTTTTCTTTTCTAGTTAATTAGATTTTTGGTGAGTCGGGTTTTTTGGGAATTGATAAAGGGAAACCAATTCATTTTTGCGAGGTCATTGAATTGTTGGGTAGATTGTGTTCGTTCGGTAACTTGTTTTGTTGGTTAGATGGAGTTGATCGTTTCAAAGCCAAACCAAATTGTTTCCAAGGTTAACTATTTGTTAAGTGCTATAGGAAATGATAAAGCCAAAAGAACCGCAGACAGCAAATTGTTCGCTTTAATTTCTTTATTTTCAAGCTCTAGCCAATTGGTTTTCGGGGCAAGTGTATTTCAAGTATATGATCATCTTATCGGGGTTTTCATTAGTTATTAACTAAAGAAGCTAGTGTTGCGCGGGGTAAAATTCAAAAATAGCACGCGCTAGGCAATTTTCGGACTGGTAATTGAAAAATAGTAGCGTTTGTAAAGTTACAGCATAATATACTGGAGAGTGGTGCACCTACGTATGAACTTCCAGCATATTATGCTAGAACTCCAGCACACGGAAAGTCTTGCTTAATATACTGGATATTAGAGCACCTGTGTATGAACTTCCAGCATATTATGCTGGAACCCCAGTATATTGTGTTCGAACTCCAGTATATTATGCCGGAAATCCAGTATATTATGCTGGAACTCCAGTATATTATGCTGGAAGTTCACATGTAGAAAATTCGAACCCCAGTATATTATGATGGAATATTTTTCGGATTTTAACAGTGTTTTCGTTCAGATTTATCTTTTCATGAAAAGTAGCTAAATTTCAATTACTTTTGAAACTGTGACTATTTTTCATTACCACTGGTATATTTGGCTAATTTTGAATTTTCCCTTGTAGTGTCGGTTTGTAAATTTCACGAATATTCAAGCACGAGAAATTACAGTTTGAATTAAGCTAAATACCTATATAGCCTCTTAAATTTGATACATTTAGTAAGTTAAACGCTTAAACTTACCTAGTGACCATATGGACATCTTTAGTTGGCGCAGGTGTGTCTCTTGATCACCTGTGTTCCTAGTGTTGGATTAGCACATATGAAATTTATACGAGTTGTCTCTTGAAGCATAAACAAAGTAAATCTATCACGTTGATCTCCAGTTCCAGAGTAACACGATCATGATCTCCAAAAACGTCCTACAATCTTCTAATGTGTTATCCAAATAATATGCGAAAAGAAGAAATTTTATGTGGGTGAATATCAAGGGAAAAGTACCAAAATTCGGCCAGGCCTATGGAGGAAAAATCCATGTATATATAGCACATTTTTAGGGTAAAACTCCTTTTCCAAAACATATTGGGTTTCTATTTCATCAAGAAAAGATTTTCTTTATTTCCTATTATTTATGCACAGTAGGAACCACACCATTTAATTAACACTCCCTATTATGGTATTAGCTTCAAAGTTCGAAATTAATATCTACCACAATAAATTACGAATTATTCCAGTAAAAACTCGTAATTGCTTCAAATTTTAAAATTAGTCAATAAAATCTTATTTAAATCACCATGTTTAGATTTAGATACTAATCAATCAAATTAAATTAGTGTTAATTTAATTTATTGATTACTTCTTTTAGACTTTTGCTTAACTTATTTCATGTGTCGGATAAAAATTTTACTACCGGGTTTACACAAGAAAACTTATAAACATTCATAAAGGAGTATCATCAATCTCAAAACGGAGACATAAATTCTATAAACTTATTATATTTCGCCAATGTATATCATTATTGTCCAATTGACCATGCTTATTGACCCACAAAAGAATCGAGCCTTTTAATAATCAAAATAAAAAATGACATACACAACTAATAGTAATTATATCAAGATTAAGAGTATAAGTACATTAAATGAACTAAAGAATTATTTTATTAAGTCAGTATAAAATACTTATCTCTACCTGAAACCATTCGATATATACAAAACGTACTAGCACAAGAAGTCGGAATTAAGCCATTTCCATAATTAAGATAAAATATATTTAATCTTGTGCTACAACTATTCTAATGGTTTGTCCAAGTCCATCATTAGATTGTGAAAACAAACATTATGACTTATAAGAACCGATAATTTAATCTTCCGTATATAAGCTAAACTCCATACACTAAAGTATCTATTATATAAGCAAAGTACACACAGACACATACATGATCTATTTAATATAAACTTTATTGAATTGAATGAATAAATAAATAAATAATCGTTCCATCAAGAAAACTATAACAAAATGATGATTTATAGTATATCATATCAATCTTCCACTTAGACTTATAAACATGTGTCACGACCCAACTCCCATCGGAGCCCCGACGGCGCCTAATACTATTTGCTAGGTAAGGCAACAGTAACACGATAACAACGAGTTTGATTAAACATAATTTAATAAGATCAACAACTAAATTATTCTAAAATAACTGATAAAAACAACAAACACTTCGTGTGCAGATCCGGTACTTACGGACTCGGTGATTGCTAGAGTTGTGTTGATACTAGTACCTGAGGGATTACGAGGTAGCTATACTATTGAGTTGTCGGAGTATATATATATATATATTGGACCTTACCAGATAGGTCGTCATAGTTCAATCAGGAAAAGCTCACAGATATGTTGGCTTCTTGCCAATTATTGCGCGCTATTTCCTAAGAGTATTTTATCGAAATTCTGAGGCGTACGGCCCGATCCATCATAACATTGCCGAACCATAGATACATCTATTGTATTGCCGATACGAATAGCCCGCTCCCATGAGAGTGTGGTACTTAATCCTATCGAGGCGTACGGCCCAATCCATCATAATGTGCGCACTGCCGAGGGTCGAACGACACGAACCATAGATTTATCTATCCTGTCGAGGCGAACGGCCCGATCCCATTAGAATGAGAAGCTTTGACAGGTGTTTGACCCCACTAACGAACAGACGTGTCAGTTATAAATTTTTGGGAAACCTTTCGATGAGAGCGCATAGCGTAGGAGTAATTCGTAAGAGGAGTACAATTACTTTGCGGCTAATCGTGAAGCCCGTCGAATCTCTACAATAGCAAGTGTATCAATCTACACTAGTCTACTCTCAAGGAGCAACGTAAAATAAAGGAATTTAATAGACAGGATACAACTCAATAGTACAGCTAGCATGGTATGAACTTAAGTCTACCCGAACAATAACATGGATTTAGCTACATACGGACTCTCATCACCTTGTGCGTACTTAGCCCCCGGAACAAGTAGCACATATCAAATACATCACCTAGGGGTAGTTTCCCTCTCACAGAGTTAGGCAGGAGACTTACATTGCTCTAAAGTTCCATAACTGGCTCCAAAGCCTCTCTAACACCTCAAACCGATGCCTGTCGATCCAAAACTAGTCAAAAAAGGTGCAAATACAATCAAAATATACTCTAATACCCATAATTAATCGATATAAATAACTCCCAACTCCACTCGAAAAGTCTTTAAAGTCAACCCTCGAGCCCACGTCCCGGATTCCAAAATCTTTTGAAGTTAAACCTTACCCATAACATTACTAACTCAAATATATAATTTATTCTTAATTCCATTTCTAAAATCGTGGTCAAATTAAAAAATTATCAATTGTAGGTTATCTACCAAAATCCCACAATTTTCCTAAATGTTCCTCCTTATATCCACATATAAACCTTACATTTTGCTCAAAACAAGTGAAAAATTACTTACCTTGTGTTACATGACAAAAACTTCTCAAAATCGCCCAAGAACCGAGCTCCAAAAATCCCAAATGAAAATGACAAAATGACCAAGTTTGATCCCCTTATGTTCTGCCTAGTTTCCGCTTTTGCGAACATATTTGCGCATCTACGGCCTCGCTTTTGCAAGCCAAAATGCGCATCTGCGGAGTACACTGCCCAGCTGAGACCTCGCATCTGCGGAAGCATTTTCGCTTCTATGCGGGCGCTACTGCGATGACCATTCGCGCATCTGCAGACTAGCCGCTTCTGCGTCTTCATTTCTCGCTTCTGCGATTCTGCAAGTGCGGGAATTCCTTCGCACTGCCTTGTCCCTTCTAGTTTCGCTTCTGCGAGCTCGACCTCGCTTCTGCGACCAAGACATCGCAGAAGGGATCACACCAGCTGCTGCCCAGCTTCAGCATTTTTGAAGTCCAAAAATCAATCTGTTAACCATCCGGAATTCACCCAAGGCCCTCGGGACCTTAACCAAATATATCAACACGTCCCAAAATACAATACGAGCTTAGTAGATCCTTCAAATCACATCAAACAACGCCAAAACCATGAATCACAAGCTTAATGAACTTTAGAACTTCAAACTTCTACATTCGACGCCGAAACCTATCAAATCAAGTCTGATTGACCTCAAATTTTGCACACAAGTCATAATTGACATTATAGACCTACTCCCACTTCCAGAATTGGAATCCGACCCCGATATCAAAAAGTCCACTCCTGGCCAAACTTCCCAAACTGATCCCATTTTCAACATTCGCCAATTGACGTTGAAATGACCTACGATCCTCCAAATCGACATCCAGACACGCTCCTAAGACCAAAATCATCATACGAACCTGTTGGAACCTTTAAATTTCGATTCCGAAGTTGTTTACTCAAAAGTCAAACTTTAGTCAATTCTTCCAACTTAAAACTTTCGAAATTAGAATTTCTTTCCAAATCAACTCTGAACTTCCCAAAAATTAAATTTCGACCATGCGTACAAGTCGTAGCACCTGAGGTGAAGCTACCCAAGGCCTCGAACCGCCGAACGACGTGCTAGAGCTCAAAACGACAGGTCCGGTCGCTACATTCTCCCCCACTGAAACATATGTTCATCCTCGAACGTGCTAGGAACTTCTCCGGAGTTTTCCAAAATCACTGTTTAAGACCTCGTGCACCTACCCCTGCCACCACAATCCAGTATAACACGTTAGCTCGATTCAGACCGAAGATCCTCACGTTTATTTAGCCAATAAGCATTAGAACCAAATTCCAACCTCTAAATTCCTCTACAAGATATGCTTCTAACATACGGACACCGTACAAATCACTACACACTGTACCAAAACACGATCGTATCACCTTTTGCTGAATTCACACCATGCACCGCATAATTCACATGCCCATAATACATCCTCCGACTGCAATAGCTGAAATTTCACGAATTTGATGCCTGCAATATGCCTCATGACACATATATGTCTTGTTCCAGCTCTCGAAATACTGCAGCAATGGAGGAGGTGTGTAGAAACTAATAACCACTTGCCGGATCTACAAATCATGGAGTCTCTCCTCCTGACAAGAACCATTACCTCATTCTGAACTGAATAATGATATTTACTCTTAAATATACCTTATATAAATTTGATTGCACTAATTTCAGGTCCAATAATCTTGTCTCACCCAGTACAAGCTGATCAGGAAATAGGCCACCTCAAACACTGACCTAGATCTCATATGACACCATCATGCGCCGACAAGCTACAACTTGAATATGACACATAAGGAGGAACAAACTCTGGAAAAGAAGTATCCAGCCCGCGTAACGAATAAAACGGTCGAACATATGTTATGAACCCTTCTCTGAGAATGAGAAACAAAATATGCAAGAACAGATATAGGGAACCGTACTCAACATATCAGTGTTGCGATGTGCAACCCGATCCAAACATGATAACGTTGCGGCGTGCAACTCGATCCAAACAACGTACCCGTGGCGGCGTGCCACCCCATCCACATATAACAATAAATAAGGAAATGCCCATCAAGCCATAATGCTTATACCTACGAGATAACAAATATCAATCACAAGCACACCAAGTGCGAAAATACTACCCAACGGATAGCGCCATATACTACAAAACCCAAGCACGGCTAGGGTGCAATAAATGATCTGCATCTCGAGAGCCATCCTGCTAATTTAATACCACAAGCTACACGGGACCATAACACATGTGCGAATAATCAAGCCGTCTCAATCCTGAACAACTTCCACAGTTCACAACCAAAGGAATAGAGCGCCTTCCAGGCATAAACTCTCACATTAATGATATTACGAAAAATCCCCGTACTCGGTTTCAATCTTTGACAATCGTTCGACTAACATGTCGCTCTTATACAAATCTCCCTGTGGGGTACTCTCCCACGACCTTTCGCACCATATAGCAAGGTCTGCACCTCCATACCACCAGCCGTCTTAATTCTGTAAAGCAAATCAAGAATCCGCAAATCAATACACCAAGCCTCTTACACATAATGTTGTTCTTAGGTAGCGCTAAAGAAAATTCCAGCTTACTCTAAACATCTGAATTCTCCCCTGCTCATCCCAGCCCGTGACATTCTTGTCTACACCGAACCGCAACCTTGATTCTCAACTTTCGAATTCCCATTCCGCTCACTGCACCTATCATGCAGCTACGCGGTAATGCACGCATTCACCATGACTCTTGAACTACTAGTGGAATAACCACTTCATTGGCTAGAAACCATTCACTTAGCTCATCTCAGAAGAACCAACGCAACATGAAACTGAATTCCCAAACCTTAGAAAACACAAACCTCAAGTCATGACCTAAACCGCCATGACTCTTCTGGAATCCATTTACACAACAAGGCCATTTGAATCACCTCCTAAATCAATCAAGTTATGGTGGCTATCAAGCCCGCACGTACAACCATAAACCACATGTATAACTTCACACACCGAATGAACTGATTATTGCCATAATCATGCCGATTCAATTACTAACCGACCAACTTCTTCCAATTCACTCTCAACCTCCTTAGAAATAACAAACCAAATTCGCACTCATCCCCAGTGGCCCGCATCACGAGACCACATCGTCTCCTCACTCATGAACCATCTCATACTCTCCTACGCGCACACAACATCTCCAATTGGTATACCCATTCTGCAAGACCTTCCACGAATCCGAAACTATTTCTTTCTTTCCTCCAATACTGCACCACATACCCGATGATAACATAGAACATTCCATGTCCCATCATCCACTGTGAAAACTCGATCCTTAACCACTCAACAGACCCGAAATCCTTAGGCACTACACTTTAATTCTCGAACCCACTAGGACCGTTGTTGAGAGTCGCATACTCTAACCTGATCCCCAATATAACCAAACTTTAATGCTACGCTAACACATGAGCACCCTCTCAAAGAACCAACCGGCTAAATTCTTTTCCCTGTACATTACATCCACAAGAAGTATAAACTTTAGGTCTTCCCAAAACCTGCACCTCAATCGATAAGGAAAAGTATAGCACGCATTCATCAAGTTCCTTGCTCGAATTACCCTTGATGTTTCCTTTTCTTAGTAATAAATAATCCGCCTACGCACCGATAACCAGAAATCACACAAGCAGACAACCATGCGATCCAATCATAAACGGTGGGGTTCCCCCACTTAACTTTAAGCTACCATCACATAATGCAGAACCCACAATGATTCCTCCTTCTCAATTACCATGATCTCGCACCGTTGACCCGCCAAACCTCTCGAAGTCTTTTGTTAAGATTTTCATGAACATTCTGAATCATCAGTCATAATCACATATTCGACCTCTTATTGGGTAGCAAGTAGTATTCTTCGCAGAAGCTTCATCAACACCACACAACCGCTAACCTACTCACAGGAAATAACCCACATGTGGAATTCCTTACCAACATCCTCTAACGACGCTGCACTGGTACAACTACCACGTAATCAGTAAATTCTCTTGAACCCATGCTCACTCACCAGCTGTACAAGTCTCTTCCCTCCCTCCCC
>MCJB01008700.1:31012-67234 GCA_002018475.1 Nicotiana obtusifolia
CCCCCCTCAATTGACATCAACCGAAAGTTCAACAATACCTTCCAAACTCAAATCATATTGCATAAGAAATGATAATCAAATCTTCACACCCCTCTTCATTTGAAGCAACTCCTTTCTGCCATATTAAATCTTTCTCCGTACAGTAACCATCATTCCAAATAAAATTCATAGACAAAATTACCTTCCATCATGACTCCCAAACCGTTCTACATTTTCTCAAGGTACATGGCTATCCTACCACAGAATCCATATGCTACTCTGACACTCCTACTTCGGTCAAACCATCTCCTTTAAGCAACTTCCCGACCTCTGTTGTTCATACTTGTCCTGCTAGTAATTCAACTACCGCGAGCCACTTCCCGCCATGTCCTCCCTCATAAGAATTGCTAATGAATTGCTACCATACATGTATGTCCTCAAATAAGATCCATACATATAGCACCGGAACTAATGAATTGCTACCAACTCTAAACCTCATAAAAGATCATCTTCCTCGAGCCATCAACATTAGAAATACCAATTCAATTCTAAACCGCTGCACGCCACTATCTCCGACAACTACCCCTCAGGCACCATTTAACTACACCGTGCCCCCAAGGTAAAATCAAAGAAGACCATAACACCGGCCAATCGTAATGCGTTCAAACAAGGATGATGACACCGCATCACAATGAAAATTTCACCATGCTCGAAAATACCAAGTCTTGTTACTCCATCAACCAAAACCTAAGCATCCATAGTCTGGCTGCCTTTTCTTTGATGGAAGTAAATGTTGAATCTCTAAATCATGGACTGAAAAATCCTCCTTTCTAGTCATTCACTGCCTCAACACATAAACGAGCACCTTACCATTACACCAACATTGTGCGATAAGAACGCATAGACATCGTAACAATTCGTGCACAGTCTCGAAACCATAGAAAATACAGATACTTAGCTGGAACAAAAGAATACCCTTCTGCAAGGTGACGATAATAGCCTGCCCAAACACGCAAGGAAAACATCCTACACCATGTCTGCAGTACCACTACGACTCCTCGATGCCAAATTGATAACAAGTGGTTCACGTCGCATAAGATTGAGTGGTAAGGAAATAAAAAGGCACAAGCCTTAATGGAATCAAATCGCACGATAAGGAATCAAGACGGGAAGTGCTCCTAACAGCCCTGAAGCCTCTCAAAGATAAGTACAGGCGCCTCCGTACCGAATTGCATGACTCAATTGGACTTGCTCATGACTCATCAGACCTAAGTGAACCTAAGGCTCTGATACCAAGCTGTCACGGCCCAAAATCCACGATAGGTCGTGATGTCACCTAACGCCGCCGTCAGGCAAGTCAACAATGATTGATCAATTTAATTACTCATTTTATTACTTTAAAATCACAATTTTTATTAATTAAATAGTGTGAAATAGAATTTACAGGGTAACTGATAATATTTACATGAACTACAATAATAAGCAACTCGAAGGAACCCCCAAAACCCGGTGTCACAAGTGCATGAGCATCAACTAGGAAATATAATAAAATACAACATCTGTCTATAATACAAATTAGACAGGAGAATACATATAACTTTGATGAACACTCTGCAGGCTGCGGATGGAAACGTGAAATGCAGCTCAAGGTAGTGTCCCCGTAACAGCCGCATCTCTGCGCCCAAAAGACAGCTAGACATATATTTACCTGCACAAAAAGTACAGCAAGTGTAGCATGAGTACATAAATCAACGCGTACCCAGTAAGTATCAAGCCTAACCCTAGAGAAGTAGTGACGAGCGGTTGACATCAACACTTACTAGTGCTCAAATAAGACAGAAACAGTAGAAGTAAGGAGGTGTTAGTTAGAGTAAATAAGCGTAATAACAAGTATAATACGTGGTATAATCCACCTCACTCAAACTCTCAACTAGTAGTTACCTTCTCAGTTAGAGTTTTTGGACCTTACTAGATAGGTCGTCACAGTTAATCAGGAAAAGCTCACAAATATGTTGGCTTCTTGCCAATTATTACGCACAATTTCATGAGAGTATTTTACATAAGTGTCGAGGCGTACGGCCCGATCCGTTATAACATGCCGAACCATAGAAACATCTATTTTATTGTCGAGGCAAACGGCCCGCTCCCATGAGAGTGTGGTACATAATCCTACCGAGGCGTACGGCCCAATCCATCATAATGTGCTTACTACCCAGTGTCGAACGGCACGAACCATTGATGTATCTATCCAGCCGAGGCGAATGGCTCGATCCCATTAGAATAAGAAGCTTTGACGGGTCCTTGGCCCCACTCATGAACAGACTTGTGAGTTATAAATTTTTGGGAAATCTTTCGATGAGAGCGCATAGCGCGGGAGAATTCGTAAGAAGAGAACAATTACTTCGCGGCTAATCGTGAAGCCCGTCGAATCTCTACAATAGAAAGTCTGTCACTCTACACAAGTCTAGCCTCAAGTCGCAACGTAAAATAAAGGAATTTAATAGGCAGGAGACAACTCAGATAGTACAGCTGTAGCATGGTGTGCACCTAAGTCTACCCTGACAATACATAGATTTAGCTACGTACAGACTCTTGTCACCTTGTGCGTACGTAGCCCCCGCAATAAGTAGCACATATCAAATACATCACCTAGGAGTAGTTTCCCTATCACAGAGTTAGATAGGAGACTTAACCTCACTCCGGAGTTTCATAACCGGCTCCAAAGCCTCTCTAACACCTCAAAATGATACTCGTCGATCCAAAGCTAGTCAAACAAGGTGCAAACCAATCAAAATATACTTTAATACCCATAATTAATCAATTCAAACAATTTCTAACTCCGCTCGAAAAGTCGATAAAGTCAATCCTCAGGCCGACGTGCCTGGATTCCGAAAATTTTTGAAGATAAACCTTACCCATAATATTACTAACTCAAATGTATAACTTATTCTTAATTCTATTTCAAAAATCATGGTTAAAATCAAAAATTATCAATTCTAGGTTCTCTACCAAAATCTAACAATTTTCCTAAATTTTCCTCCTCAAATCCACATATAAACCTTACATTTAGCTCACAACAAGTGAGAAATTACTTATCTTGTGTTACATGATGAATGTTCCTCAAAATCACCCAAGAACCGAGCTCCAAAAATCCCAAATGAAAATGACAAAATGACCAAGTTCGATCCCCTTATGTTCTGCCCAGTTTCTGCTTCTGCGGACATATTTGCGCATCTGCCGCGCCGCTTTTGCGAGCCAAAATGCGCATCTACAGAGTACACTACCCAGCTGAGGCCTCGCATCTACGGAAGAACTTTTGTTTCTGCGCAGGCGCTTCTGTGATGACCCGATCGCGTATTTGCGAACCAGCTGCTTCTGCGTCTTCATTTCTCGCTTTTGCGGATTCTGCAGGTGTGGGAATTCCTTTGCACCTCTGACCACTACCTTGTCCCTTACCATTTTGCTTCTGCGAGCTTGACCTTGTTTCTGCGACCAAGACATCGCAGAAGCGATCACACCAGCTGCTACCCAGCTTCAGCATTTCTTAAGTCGAAAAACAATCTATTAACCATCCAGAATTCACCCGAGGCCCTCGGGAGCTTAACCAAATATACCAACACGTCCCAAAAAATAATACGTAATTAGTCGAGCCTTCAACCACGAATTGCACCCCAATTCAAGCTTAATGAACTTTAGAATTTCAAACTTCTACATTCGACGCTGAAACCTATCAAATCATATCCGATTATATGAAGATACTCAAGCTCCAAAAGAAAAGCAAAATAATTAATTAATAATATATATATATATATATATATATATATATATATATAAAGCAAGGGAGTCTTGAGAAAATTAGAGAGGATATTGAAGGTGGTTCAATGTCGGTAACTAGAGGTCAATAAGAGCTATGTGGTTTAAAAGGAAGCAACGTGCAAAAAGAAAGACAAATGTGAGTAGTATTCAAGGAGGGTGTAGTCACTTGTTTCCCAAATGCATATCCTACCCTTCCACAAGCCTACATTACAAGCTTAAAAAGTCCTTATGGGATCTCCATCCGAATGTTCATAAATTGGCAGTGAATTAAAATAAAAGCAAGCTTATGGCATGATATTTGTTAATACATGAAATTATTTTTTGAGAGTGGGTGTATTTGTGCATTTTTTCCGTATATTATTGTTGTAAATATGGTGATTTTGGGACTTTCTTTCTTGTGAGAGCACATGGACTATGAAGGATTGGTGATATTGATAAATTCCAATTTGAGTCAATCGAGCATATATAGTAGACTGGTGCTTTTGAGTCACTTCTTGAAGATTGGTTGTTGTCATTTAATAATTTTAAAAAATCCATTGCATTCTTGAGATTGAAATTTAAATGAGGGAGTTATTTAGTTGAAGTTCACATGCTTGAGCCTAATTATTAGTACCAACCAAAGGCATAAGTGTTGTGCATAATTGGGGAATGTGAGTTGAAGATGAATATCGATGCTAATTGAGTTTTTAATGTTAGCCTCATTGAGTTTGTGATTTTGATTTGCTTGACGACAAGCAAAGAGTTTATGTTGGGAGTGTTGATGAGTGGTATTTAACTACTCATTTTAGCCTTTTTTTCTTTAGTTTTTGTTACCTTTAATTATAATATCAGGTTATTTATGGTGTGCATTGCTAGAATTCCAGGTACAATGAATCATGAAGAGAGTTGAAGTCAAATGAAGTGGAATTAAGCAAAAAAAGAGTTGAATAAGTGACAATTCACTTAGTGATTGTGCATATGCGGAACAACGTCCACATCTGCGGACTCGCATTTGCGAGAAGGTGTTGGCATTTGCATAAAAGGACCTATTACACTGGGACCGCATTTCCGTCAATACTCCATCTGCGCAGGTGCTTTTGTGCTAAACTTTACGCATCTACGGTTGTGCTTCTACGTTTCAAAAAGTCCGCTTCTGCGGATCAAATTCCTCTTTTGCGGAACATCAATATCCCACATGACTTCGCTTCTACGAGAGGATTTTCGCATTTGCAGCCAACGAGCTTCAGACCTGGGTAGATTTGCCATTTCACATTTTCTCTATCTAAAACCATTAAATACACGACCAAGATTATTTGGAACACATCTTTGGCTAATTTTTATCTTCTTGACTAAGAGAAATAAGCTTGGAGGCAGGGTTCTCGCACACACACTTGGAAATTGATGATTTGAAGACTTTTGTTGAGATTTGCTTACTCATTTTTACTCATTTCTTTATTTCATTGCTTTGTATTGAATATCTAAGTGTATAGTATTTATTCCAATACTTGAAACTTATTTATGAAAATATTCATTGTTACAGTTTGGATTAAATTTCTTGTTGTGCTTACGTATTGAATGATTTTATTAATTATGAAGTGAGTTAATTGTTTCTTTAATTATTCTTGTCCTTTAATATTTTCAAACGGATTAGCTAACCCTAGGACTTGCCCATTAGTTTTGAATTAAATTTGGAAAAGGTGGTGGGAAAGATTATTTAACAAGAACTTGAGGTGTTAATCCTCATTTTATAGATTCTACCTAGGGATAGGATTGAACTACTTCTAGCCACATAGGGTGCACTTAATCCTCTTAATTGTTTTAGGAATAATTCAATTAGGGAGTCTTGTTAGTCTTAGGAAGAAGCTAATAAAGAATTATTATCCGAGGCTAATTAATATAAACTCGCTCATATTTGTAAAATCATAAAATACATTGGATCGTTACTTGAGTGTATTTTTTCTTGTATCCATGCTTATATCTATTGATCGTTTTACTTGCTTTCCAGGTTAGTTTACATTTTCGCATTTAGACATAAATATTTTCTCAACACCTTTATTAGTGTTCGGCTTAGCATAATAAGCAATTATTCTCTTACTTGCCTAATCGCCTACATACTATTCTCTGTGGGATTCGACCCCGACTCATAATTGGGTAAGTTATATTGCATGCGACCGTGTCTGCTTACTCTTTGAGGAGTGGATGGACGTCATCAACAACATTGTCCCATAGCAATGTATTCTCCCTTAGTTGTTGATAAGGCAACTGAAACTTGTTTCTTGCTATTCTAGGAAATGCGTGATTTTCCCAATAGCTGACATGCTCCACTTGTGCTCTTTCTATCATCTTTATCTCATCTCCTACAAAATCTGCATCTGAAAATTCTTCAAGCTTAAAATTATTATAACTAGGAAACCAGAGGCCATGTGTGGTAGTTCCAATGAGATATCTAATTTTCGTTTGACTACAATCAAATGAGACACTTTGGGGGATGATTGGAACCTGGCACATTTACACACACTAAATATTATCGGGTCGACTAGCAGTTAGATAAAGTAGTGAACCAATCATTTCATGATATTTTGATTCGTACACCAGCTTTCCTCCTTCATTCTTGTCAAAGTGGTAGATGGGCTCCTATCATATTCATTTCAAACTCATTTTGCATGAGATTGGAGAATTTCTTGCATGTTGTCCGAGGCATGAGTTAAGGCCATATCGGTATCATAATTTTTTTACATGGTTGAGACGAGGATCACCAATCGCTTGATAAAATGCGTCGAAAAACCAATCACGTACCAAATTACGGGAAACAAAGTTTAAAATGACAACCCTCGAACTATTACTTAGATAAGACACTCAACCTGGCAAGAATTCTATAATAAAAGTACTGATTTTAAAAATAAGTAAAAGAGAACCCATAGTAAAAGTCAAAGTTTCTACGCAGACTACACATTTCACATTTAGTTCATTTTTTACTTTAGCAATTTCATTAAAACTAACTAAACCAATAGAATTAATGTACTAGTCATCTAGAAGATAATTGTAAGTAACTTTACATAATAAGTAGGAGTAGTAACTAACTTGCCACAACTTAAAATACATTCGTGTAAAAATTCTTTGTATTATCCATACATATAAGTTAAATCCATCAATAAAGTGAGAAAAATAAGCTCAACTAGACTCACTATGATATTTGGAGCTACAATTTGGGAGACATTCAGGTATTGTTCCCAATTTCTGTCATTGCAATTGGCCAAATGGGAGGGCTGTCCTCTGTTATATTCTCAGTTTACTTGACCGCAAAGACAAACATATGCATCTATGTAAATTATCTGTGGTTGAAGTTGGTTCTAGTCGCATCAGAGGAAAGAAAAAATAGTTAACATTGTATTCTAGTTTGTCGTTGCTTTCTAAAACGAGTACACCAACATTGACACTGGGTTCCTCCACCCACCGCTTTTTTCTTTGTTTACATTTTCTTGTCTAGTTGGACACTTTTCTCCTACATATGAACACCAAGAATGATACAATAAGGATAGTCGAATCATGTGACATTCTATCTGAGTCTCCAGAAATAAATCAGTTTCAACAGTAAATCAAGATTGGACCGTATTAATTATAATCGACGTAAATCAGTTTCAAGATTTTCTCTTTTAACAGTTGAAGGTTCCAGGAACAATGCAAGAGGGTTGTTCTCGTATGATACAAAGGGCAAGCTACCTGTTTCATTGGCAGTTTCTGGTGATGATTGAGCTCGACAGGACTACAGTGTGCAGACAAACACTACAAATTTATTGCATTTCTAATTCCATGTGTCTGTAATGCACCGAAAGAATAAATGTCACGACCCAAAATAACTGATCGCGATGGCACCAAAATAACTCGCTGGGTAAGTCAACTAACAGTCAACACAATTCAATTGAGAATAATAAGGAATCAATAAATGAAAAGACTGAAATATGCAATAATCCAAGGAATGGTAGTACAAGTCACAAGCTACTAAGATTTAGATTTATAAAATTGATATGAAATAATATAAATATTTGTTTGGAATGTACATAAGCAGAATTAAAATCTAAAACTACCAAGGGCAAGTGGGATATATTCGTGACGCATGTACATCTTCAATGCCAACTCTCGTAATGCAAAGCAGCATTAGAGCTATGATCTGCAAGCAAGGTGCAAAAGAATAGTATGAGTACAACCGACCTCATGTACTCAATAAGTATCACCACTAACCTTGGTGAGGTAATAGAAGCAAGAATTATAAATGATACTTGCCAATCACCTGTACAATTTGTATGTTCCAACAAGTATAGAATAATAATACGAACGAATCATGAAATTACAGATAAGATCACTCCGGAGCACAAACTATCCATAACGTACTCTGCTCAATAAACAATCCAGCATTAAGGGAAGATATGCAAATAAATCAGATAAACAGCCAACGCTTATTGCAAATAAAGATAAAATGCAATAATCAAATATCAATCTGTTGCGGCGCGCAACCCGATCCAAATAGAAATCACTTCACGGCTCTTAGGCCAACATCAGAATCTCAATAATCAGACCGAACCAGTAACCAGCTCTCCAAGAGCTCATATCAACCAGAAACTCGTTGGTCTCTCACAATCCGCGTGTACACCATCAAGAAGGCACATGAGAGGGTGACCCTAGGGGAATGGATCCGTATCCACATGCAACACAACCAATTCAACGTGCAATTCGCCCGGTGTGGTCATAGGCTCAATGTCATAATCCACCCAGCGTGGTCACAAGCCATATCACAATTCGCCCGGTGCGGTCACTGGCATAGCAACACAATCCGTCCGGCATGGTCACAGGCATAATAACACAATCTGACCGACGTGGTCACGAGCATAACAACATAACTTGCCCGCGTGGTCACAAGCATCTAGTCCAAATCATATCACAAAGAAGCAATTATACAAGAATACAAGTATTTGATGAATGAAAATCATATTTCATGCTTCTGGGATGGTATAATAACATGCTAAAGTGTGTAAAGTGTGTTATCATAGCTCAAATAGGCAATTTTATCACAAAAATAACAATTATCAAGTTCATTCAGGAAATTGTCCTTCATGAAACCTCGAACATGGATCAAATAGTTCATAACAAGGTTGCAAATATGAAAAATATCACAGCTTAAAGTTTGACAGTCAATATAAGGCGTATCATAGCCTAAGTACTACCCCGAGCATGGATAAATACCCTAGTGCTCGTACATGGCCTCAAACCCCACAGATATGCACACCCATAGCACGTAGTTATCACAAATAACTCCAGCAACTAGTGCCTCAACCAAGTTTAGCTAAGATAATTACCTCGAGCAAGCCACATCAAATACCGAGAAAGCCAAACAATACTCCAGAAATGCCATCCCAAGCGAATCGACCTCTGAACGGCCAAAAAGTAGTCAAAAGCAATTCAAAAACATCAAATAATGTCATAGGAAACAAACCCAAAATGAAAAAGGTCGAATCTTTAATCAAATACTCAATGTCAACCCCGACCCATACCCTGGAACCCAACAAAACTCAAAAATTCTGATAACCCATTCGAATACGTGTCTAACCATATAAGTTTCATCCATATCATACCCCAATTTCATGTTCAAAATCCCAAAATTTATTCTCTTAAGTTCAAGTCAAAAAACCCCAATTTATTCTCTTCAAATCCTTTATTTAGGTGTAATAATTTATGGAAAAATAAATATGTAGTCAAAACAAAGATAAAATCACTTACCCTCAAGATTTTGGTTTTTATCTCATCCAAAATCGCCTTACCGGTCCTCCAAGAACTCATAGAGTAAAGAAAATGAGCTCAAAATTTCAAAATTGGATGTTTTAATGCATTGTTAGTCGTCCTTCTTCGCGATCGCGGTCACCAACATTGCGATTGCGATTCCAAATATCTCCAACACAATTTTACCCTTCGTGATTGCAGCTCTGAAGCCTAGCGATCGCAATAAGCAAACTCCATTTACCCTTCCCAAACTCTTTCAAGATAGCCTATAGTATAGTAGCCATAACTTTTTTCACACAATTTCACATGATAAACAATTTGACTCTATAAATACTAGACACAAGGGGCTACAACTTTTTATTTTTGGATAGCCTCAAAATTCCTTGTAGATTGCAAGATATAAGCATCTGAATTCAGCTCCGTGACAACAAAACTTTCTTCTTTGCGAACACGACCCTTCCCTCCACAAACGCGATTCACAGGTCCCATATCACATTTTACTTTTTGCAATCACGGCCCAGATCTCCGTGATCGCGATGTACACCCCTGTAGCGAAAAACCAGTAGTTGAAATAGGCCTAAAATGGTCTGAAACCACCCCGGAACTACCCGAGACCCTTGGGACCCCGTCTGAATATATCAACAAGTCCCAAAACATAACACAGAAACTCGAGGCCTCGAATTGCACATAACAACATCAAAACTATGAATCGCACCTCAATTCAAGCTTAAATAAACTATTTCAAATTTCTAAATTCTAAACTTACGCCGAACACGTCTAAACAACTCGGAATCACCTCAAATTTGGCAGACAAGTTCCAAATAACATAACGAACGTATTCCAACTTTCAGAACAACAATCCGTACCCAATAACATCGAAGTCAACTCCCAGTCAATATATAAACTTTCTAAACGATCAAATAGTAAACTTTCGCCAATTAGTGCCAAAACCTTCTAGAAACATTCAAATGCAAATCCGGGCATACACCCAAGTCTAGAATCACCATCCGGGCCTAATGGAACAATCAAAACTCAGGGAGTAAGGGGTCAAATACACAAAAGTCAAACTTGGTCAACTCTTTGAAATTAAAGCTTCCTATTGAAAAATAACAGCCATAACCTTTTGTATAAAACTCCAAATGACAAACGATTTTACTTAATCAAAATTCTTTGTAGATTTCGAGATATAAGCTTCCGAAGTCAGCTCAGTGATAGCAGAAATTTCTTCTTCATGAACGTGGCCCTTCCCTCTGTGAACGTGATTCACAGGTCCCGTATCACATTTTACTCTTCGTGATCGCGGCCCAGATCTCTGGATCGTGATGTATATCCCTGTAGCCAAAATTCAGCAGCTAAAATGGCCTAAGAATGGTCAGAAACCACCCCGAAACTCACCCGAGCCCCTCGAGACCCCGTCTGAACATACCAACATGTCCCAAAAACAAAAAACGGACCTATTCGAGACCTCAAATCAAATATAAAAACATCAAAACTACGAATCACACCTCGATTCAAGCTTAATGAACTAATTTAAATTTCTAAATTCTAAACTTATGCCGAAACGTCTAAACAACTCGGAATCACCTCAAATTTTGCACACAAGTTACAAATAACATAATGAACGTATTCCAACTTCTGGAACAACAATCCAAACCCAATAACATCAAAGTCAACCCCGATCAAACCTATGAACTTTCCAAACCTTCAAATTGTCAACTTTCGGCAATTAGCGCCAAAACCTTCTAGAAACATCCACATGCAAATCCGGGCATATGCCCAGTCTAAAATCACCATCCGACCTAGCGGAACCATCAAAACTCCAATTCAGAGACAAATACACAAAAGTCAAACTTGATCAACTCTTCCAATTTAAATATTCCTATTTAAGAATCATTCTTCTAAATCTATTTCGAACAACTTGAAGACCAAAACCGGCCATATACAAGTTATAATACACCATAAGAAGCTACTCATGACCTCAAAACGACCGGTCGAGGGGATACGTTCATCCTTGAACATGCCAAGAGTCATTCCAAAGTCATCAACTCACCGTATAACCTCCCCGTACACATAAGCGTGTGTGGTCCCACATCACCCCAATCCATATATGACTGACAACACAAGCCAGCAGAAATTCCTTACTTCAACCTTAGCCCATAAACCTTAGAATCAAATCTCCAATATCTAGAATCCATTACAAGTCACGATTCTCACATCTATACATTATATAAGTCTGAACAGGCTGTATCAAGCCATAACCATAACCCAATATGTAATAACATGATATACCACATAACTAAGATACTCATAGCAATAACTTCTGACCATAATAGTTGCTCAACAACCAACCCGGTATCGGTAACAAACCTTATATCTAACAAGAACCTTGTTCTAAAATTTGTACACTGCCAATGATGAAAGAAACACACAATAATCATAACCATTCTTCAGATCAACAAGACACGGAGCTCTCTCGCCCGCCAAGAACCATAGCCAAAATCTAAGCTGACTAATGACTTTATTCTTCCGAACATGCTTTAATCAAGTCCGATAGCACTCATTCTAGTCCCAATAACCTCATCTCATCCGGTACACGTTGTCCGACCAACACGCCACACCAGCACTACCTCGAGCCACATAACATGTAATCCCTGCACCAAACAAGCAATAACTCAACTGTAGCCAATGATGAAAGAAGAACCAAATGATAGCACTGCCCTTCAAGCTCAATAGATACCACCGCAAAGAAAAATGCTATGTGCCCATCTCACAGTGAAGAATAAACCTCATGAAATAAGCACAAAGGACCATATTCCAACATAACTCCGCTGTGAAGCGTGACCCAATCCAAACACTGGTCCACATAGAAAACCTTGAGTCGTGATGCTCATAATCAACAACCATATGCATATCAACAACAAATACGGCGAAGCGTATGACCATAACCATGGAGAAACAAATAACTCAATATACCACCAAATAGGACCACCATAACCAAGGCGCAATCAACCATCCAACACCCCAAGAGCTATCTTGCTCGAATGCCGCCACTAGGCCCGAACCGAACTGCATCACATGTATATAGTCAACAACCTCACAACCCATCGTAGCATATAAAATTAACACATGGAACATATCAGAACACGAATAGGAAGAACTCTAGCTGATGACACTCCCCTCAACAATAGTTGTGCTGAGTAAATAAATCCGACCCTATGTAGGATACACATTCTCATTAGGCCTACCAGCGGCCTCCAAATCATTTTCGATCCCCAGAAGTGGATAGATAGCCTTTCTAAAGATCCACTAAAACCTATCCATAACACATGCCACAAATTGTCTAACTCTTTCCATACCTTCATAGTCCACAATAAAGGAATAGTCCACCTCTGAGACTCCAAGTCCCCAAATCGCAAGAATACAATATCTGATCCCAACTCGACCACCCAAATAACTGACACTGTATCAGCACAATCATCCCCGAGAAATACTTCCATAATTCTTCCATGCGATATAGCAAAAATCTGAACATCAGCAGTCGATCAACCAGGCAATTACCGTAATACCAGTCAAGCATCTGCAAGTTCCAACACAATGCGCCATTTTGAAATGTACACTCTTCTCAGGTAATACCAAATAGTGCCAACATTCTTCTATCATTTGAAACCTTTCATGCTGTCTAGAACTCATGACATTCCCTTTGAAACTGGACCACAAACTTATACATGCAAATTTCAATCCCACACGACGCACCGCGTCTATCATGCCATCATACGAAAACACGAGAACCACATTATCAGTTCTGATTCATAAGTAGGACAGCCACCCCATCAACCACAAACCTTCCACTTGACCCCATCCGCGAGAAAATCACAACACGTAACATACTCCCCATTCCTGATCGAAACATCCATCCCAAGTTGTGGTAGAAATCATCTAGAACTCTTCGAAACCCTTTAGCACAAGACCCAACCATCAGAACTGAATCCCTCTAACTCAACCAATACACGCAGGTTGCCAAATCCAAGAGAATTACCACAAAACATATGTAAGGCCTCACAACATCATAAGAACTAGAAGAACCGATCATATCCATTACCATGCTGATCCAACCTACCACCAATTTGTCCTATCTGTTCAAGTTCCTTCTGAGTTGCCTTCAAGTTAATACTTCCCTTTGTCAGTACACTACGATCCTTAACCAAAGCTTACTACAAGAGATCCTAGCATGAAACCATGTCGTCCTAAAGCTCAAAAAACCATTACATTCCCTCTTAAGCACCCAAAAGTGCCGCAATCGAGATGCCCATTCTGAAGAGACTTTATCTGAATTTGAAGTTGTTTCCTTAACCTCTCTGATACTGAAATGTAGAATCCATAATGATACAGAAATATCGAGAGTCCCTACGCCGTCCAATGCGTATCTCAAATCTTAGCCATTCACAAATTTGGAGATTCCTCAAATACCACATATGAATTTTGAACCTATTAGAACTTTCTCGAGAGTAATCTACTCTGCTCAAATCCCCAATGCACCGGCTATACGAGCCGAACAACTTGTACTTTATTAACACGCAAACACTCCCAGAAGTAACCCACATCTCTAAGCAAATGAGTGAATCCGTAATCCCTACATACTACCTCCACCATGAATAACAAACCCGAATCGCTCCCAGATTTCCATATTTTGTAGAGTGTAATAACTCATGCCTCTAGAAATTTCCTTACTCGAGTCATCCTCAACTATCCTCTGTAAGTCATAACTGATCCTCAAATAGGCCTCAGGCTGAAACCAATACAACATATAACCATGCAACATAATTGTCGATAGTAGATTCCCCCACTTGACTCAAAGCCACAGAACATAACATCTGATAACCCCCAATGCCTTTATCCCATAACTGCCATGATATCGCACCGTAATTCAGCCAAATCCCTCATGGACTCATGTAGCACTAATAATAAAATACACCTCAAATACTCTGCTAAGCGCATATCCATCCTCGTAATAGTTGTGCAAACTCCTTCACGCAATCCAAATTCAAATTGTAGCACATACTCACCCGCTTGTAAAAAGGAAACTCTCATAGAAATATCACATGGATCACATAACCTCAGAACATCCCGCATGAGATAACCCACTTGCTTAGCTTCAAACTAGTATCTCTCTAATGCCTCATCTTGATCGAAACCACTATGCAATCGATAAATCCTCCCAAGTCAGAACTCGTCATCAAAACATGAAAATCCACTTTGTTTCACAAATGACAACAAAAAAGATCTCTAATGCACCCATAACTAGAGATTGTACAATACATCAAGACAGAAATCAAGAATCCGTAGAAAAATGCTTCTCGCCATATCCAAACCATCTAAGCATAATCCTTAGTCGCATAATACTCATCATATTATTATCCCACCACTCATCGAACCATCAATCCCATTCCTAGGGACACTACAAGGCATATAAATTCAAAAGCACATGCTCATACAACTGAAACCACCAAGCCCAAGCTACGGTCTGAACCTAGCCTCAAGTCTTCCAGACTAGCCCATCATCAAAACAAAGAAAACAAGTCTCGACATGACTATAGTGTGCAGCCAAACACTACAAATTTATTGTATTTCTAATTTCATGTGTCTGTTATGCACTGAAGGAATAAATGTCACGACCAAAATCGACTAGTTGTGATGGCGCCTAACCCAACCAGCTAGGTAAGCCAACTAACAGTCAACACAATTCAATTGATAATAACAAGGGATCAATAAATAAAAGAGTTGAAACTTAATGCAATAACCCAAAGAATGGTAGTACAAGTCACGAGTTACTAATACTTAGATTTACAAAGTTGGTATGAAGTAATACAACATCTATTGGGAATGTACATATACAGAATTAAACTCTAAAACTACCAGGGCAAGTGGTAGCTATATCCGAGACGCGGATACATCTTCTATGCCAGCTCCCCCCATGCGCAACAACATCATAGCCATGATTTTCATGCAAGGTGCGTGCATGAGCAAAAACTTTATTTTATTAGTTTGACCCGATCGATGTTAATAAAGCTTTTTGAGGATGTGATGGGTTGATATGATTCCAAAAGGTCGAAGTCAAAGGTGAAAGATAAAGCGAAGTCGTGATTGAGATGGATTGACAGAAGGCAAGGACGAGGATAAGCGTCGACCCTCAGCACGAAACATCAACCAGCCTTAGGATTTAGATTCTCTAGAGAATATTATATGGATATTCTCTATTGATGTACTATATATGATTTTGTGGCACATGGGCTTTTATAAATAGGAAGAGATGTAGATCAGAAAAGGGGGATTGGACCTTTTGTAAAGAATTTCATCAATATTCTCTGTACCAGATTCTCACTTTATTGGAAAAAAATAAAGCTTGACTTTACACTTCCTTTCTTTTATCCCTCTCTCCCGATCCAAGAAGAATTGGAATACAAGGTTGCTCATCATCATCCATCATTGTCAGAAAGATATCAGAAAATCTCATATGTGTCGAGTTGTCTTTATCTCATTTACTATTTGAAAATCATTTATTATTATTTATTGCTCTTCTTTGCATTTTCTATTCATTACAGCCTCAATATTGTCCCGCAACTGATTTCTTTGATAATATATAGTCAATACGAGCCTCAAAGGGCTAGGTCTTTCATTGAATATTAATGTTGACTATGATTAACCCTATTTTACAACAAATCTAATTGTATAAAACCAAGATCTATTTTTTGGGTCATATAGTTTGATGCCGTCTGTGGAGATTTCATAGTTAAATTATTAATTTTCGTTCAGATCTACAACAGTCACAACTTATTAACCTAATATATTGTAAAGCTACTCCTTCTCTCTTTGCATTCAAGGATTCCATGGCAGGTAACCAATTAAAGGTCGACCAAGGAAAGGGAATAAGAGCGGTGGACAACGTTCCGCTCGATCTAATGAGTGCCATCGATGAAGGGTACAGAACTCAAGATTAAAAAGTAACCCCCACGGCATCCCCCAGGATATGGAAGCCGCCGACACCCTTCTGTAGCACGACCAAACCCAACGAAAAAGAAGCTTCCACGTCTGCGAAGAAGGAGAACCACCCGCCCTAAAAATCTCCTAGAGTCTTGGCTTACTGACACTTTGGTTAGCATGATGAGCAAGCAGGCCCCGTGCACTACCGTGGTAACCCCGAGGATCCTACAACCTAGCATAAGAATAGGCGGGGCGACCAACAAAACCATCCAACTTCAGGTAATATCCATACAATTACTAACTGTGCAGGTGATAGCGTCCTCGCCGCAGTGTTAAAAAGAATGGAAGAAATGCAGAACGAGAACAAGGCACTCAAGGAACAGATAAAAGAGCATCAACAAAGGGTAGACAAGATATCAGGTGCCCCCAAATTAATACCGAAAAGATACGCCGACAGGTTTATGGAACAACCATACAGGGAGGAAGCAGCTCTCACACCATACAAAAAACATTCAAGATGCCCCCGTACCTCAGAATCTATGATGGGACGACTGATCTCGAGGACCATGTGACACATTACCTCACCGCATTAAAAGGCAACGGCCTCACCAAACAACAGGTGTCCTTCATCTTGTTAAAAATGTTTGCTGAGACCCTCACAAGAGGGGCATTGGCATGGTATTCGTAGCTACTGGCCTACTCTATAGAACCATTTGCGGAAGTGGCGAACAAGTTCATTACGGTGCATGCTTAGGCCAAGAAGGCCGAATATAGGGTAAGGTAAATCTTCGCTATTAGGCAATCCCCAAGGGAAGGACTGAGGGACTTCTTGGCTCGATTCAACAGAGTGAGGATGACCTTACTGAATATCTCCGAATGGCTGTAGCAGCCTTCCAAAATGGGTTGAACAGAGAAGGGTCGAGGGTGACCAAAAAGCTGTTGAGCCGATTGATTAAATACCTACCGACCACCAGGGACGAGATCCATAATGCCTATTGTGCCGAGGTTAGAGCAAACGAGGATCTTAATGGGCCAACCCAATGACTTGTCTCGATGAAATCCAAAATCAAGAAGGGGAGGGATAATACGGGGAGAGGCCCTCCAATGCTGGGATCGGGTAGAGATCGGCATCAACCTTAAATCAGACCATATGTGCCCAACTTCTCCCTTGAAAACGACCCCTCTAGGTTGAGATCAGGCATCAACTGAAATGACCGAGGTATGGGTCCTTTACGATCATCTCATAATTTCTACGTGACACCTATAGAGGTTCCCTGTGCACTCGAAAAGCTCGGACTGAAGGTGAAGTGGCCACCAAAGATGAGGTCCGACCTGAACTCAAGGAAGTCGGACGCCTTCTGTGAGTTCAACAAAGACCGAGGACATAAGACAGAGGATTGCCATGCTCTAAGGTTTGAAGTGGTGACTCTTCTGCAATAAGGACACCTCAAAGGGTTGCTCAGCGACAAAGGTAAGAACACCTTAGCTAAGGGGCAAGAACGCCCAGGCCTGCCAAAGTCGCCGTCTCCCGCTTGTACCATAAAAATGATTATCGGAGGTAGTGATGACACCTCCATATATGGTACCAATTTCACACCACTCAGAAACTCAAGATATCGATCACCCATGAATGGGTGTGACGACCTCAGAGAAAGTATCATCTTCGATGAGTCGGATACCGACGGTTTGACTTTCTATCACAATGATGCACTTCTTATTACTCTATGCATTCTTGATACTGATGTTAGGAGGATTATGGTTGATGAATTAAGCAGAGCACATTATCCATCCTTGAGTCCTCGTACAGTCACATCTTTACAAGGTCTCGAGGATAATATAGTGTCGTGCTGCATCTCACTAACCGGTTTTAACAATATAGTTGAGTGGACTTCGTGTGAGATCACACTCCCCGTCCTCATCGCCGAGGTAATTCTGGAGACCGCATTCCACATCTTGGACCAGGATATGGCATATAATGCCATCATGGGTCGACCGTGGATACACCCCGTGAGGGCAATCCCTTCCAGCCTATACCAAGTGATCAAGTTCCCGATCCCCTAGGGAATATTCAGCATACAAGAGGAGAAACGTACATCCAGGGAATGATATTGATCGCCCTTGATAGTATGACCACTCAACAAAAGAAATAAAAAGAAAAGGAAGCATAGAAATTAGAAGGTCTGGATCTAGAAATGATTGAAGCCAAGGACACCATTATATATCTAGAAACGGTCGAAGCTGCAGGATCGACCATAGAGGACCTCGATCCCGTCTAGCTAGATCCAAGCAATCCCAGCTAAAAGGCCTACATAGGCTACAAACTCAAAGACCCAGGTAAATTTAGTTAATTCTTAATAACTAACCCAAATTTGTTCGCTTTTAGCCATCCAGATATGCTAGGCATCCCCAAGAAGATTGCCACGCACAAGCCAAACGTCGACCCCTGCTACCCTCCAGTAAAGCAGGTCCGACATCAACCCTGCCATCAACGAGGCCGTCCACGAGAAAGTGGAGAAACTACTAGCAAACAACTCTGTCAAAATATCCCAAGTGATCACTAACGTGGTAATTGTCAAAAAGAAGAACGGTAAGTGGAGGATGTGCGTTGACTTCACCAATCTAAACAAAGCTTGCCTGAAGGATTCGTTCCCATTGCCGGATATCGACCAGCTCATCCACGCCTTAGCGGGACACGAGTTGCTAAGTTTTCTGAATGCATACTCAGGCTACAACCAAATACTCATGGAGGAGGACAACTAGGTGAAAACTGCGTTAATCACTCACAGGGAATGTATTGCTATGGGGTCATGCCTCTCGTGTTGAAGAACACGTAGCAAAGGATTTCACAAAAATTTTAATAAATCAGCTCCGCAAAACCATCGAAGTATACATCGATAACTTGTTAATCAAATCTTTCAGAGATGAGACCACATCGACCACCTAAAGTAAGCATTCGAATCCTTGAGGAAGTACGGGATGAAATTGAACCCCGAGAAATTTGCATTTGGCATGACTTTGGGTAAATTCTTGGGTTTCTTAGTGTCACGGCGCAGGATCGAGGTCAACCCAGATCAAATTAAGGCTATAGATGAGATATTAGAGCACCTAACTACCATTAAAAAAGTTAAATAAATGACGGGTCGGATTATCGCCTTATCCATATACATCTCAAGATCGTCCAACAGATGCCACAGATTCTTCAATGTACTCAAAAAGGACAACGACAACAAGCGTTGAAGGAGCTCAAGAAATACCTATCATCACGACCCCTACTCTCAAAGCCTGAGTCCAGAGAACGTCTCCTAGTTTACCTCGAAGTTTTAGAAGTAGCGGTAAGTGTGGTCCTGGTTCGAGAAGACAAAGGTACGCATCTCTACTTTTATATCAGTAAAACACTCAGCGATGCCGAGACGAGGTACCAGTACTTCGAGAAATTGGCTATGGCCCTTGTCATAGCTTCAAGAATGCTAAGGCCATACTTTTCCTTTGAGTAGCATATTGCATAAAACCGAACTATTAGGGAGGCTGGCTAAATGGGCAATAGAGTTAAGTGAGCACGACATCACTTACCAGCCATAAAGTCACAAGTGCTCGCCAAATTTGTCCTGGACTTTAGAGCCAAGGTGATGCTCGAGGGCGATAAAGAAGCCATGCAAGCTTCTAGCCTGGCGCAGGACCTCTGGGTCTTGCACACCGATGGCGCATCCAATGCATGCATATCCAAACTGGGACTCTTACTCGAAGTCCCACCGGTGAAATAATCCGCCAAATTATAAGGTGCCCTTATATGACTAACAATAAGACCAAGTGTGAGGCTATAATTGCAGGACTGAGGGTAGAACTCAAATGTGGGGCGAGGCGCCTAAGGCTACGGTGCGACTCCTAGCTTGTTTTCAACCAAGTTACCGGAACTTTCCAGACCAAAGAACAGAGGTTAAAAAAGTACCAAACTGAGATCTGCAAAATGTTGCCCAAATTCAATGAATGTCAGCTCGACAAGATTTCATGAATTCAGAATGTCGAGGCGAACAACCTCGCAAAACTAGCCACCGCAACAAAAGGCATAACCCCTGGTGACAAAATATGGTGCATCTCCTCAGCTCAGCCTTAGATCATGTCGAGGTAATATCCATTAACTTAACCTGAGACTGGCGCAATTGCAATATAAATTACTTGGAGGATGGTGTTCTCCAAAATGATAAAAAGGAAGCTAGGAAGTTGAGAATGCAAGCAGCGAGATACAACCTCCTCCAAAATAAATTGTGTAAAAGGGCATATGGGGGCCCCTTGGAAAGGTTCTTAGGCCCAAACCAAACTGAACACATCCTCGAGGAAGTGCATGAAGTCCATTGTGGCAGTCACTCCGGTGACCGAGCACTTGTCAGATGCCTCAAACGGGCAGGATACTTGTTACAACCAATATTCGCCTACATAAGATCACGCCATAAGTTAGTCGACATAAATCCGAGAAGATATTATCTTTGAGATGATAAGAAGTTAATCCTATTGGTCTAAAATGATACAAGGGTGTATAAGAGTGGTTAACAAGTATTAGAAGTTAAACTAATCAAGGATGTTGTAACCCGTATTTTCGGGTAAAACTAGAGGTGCTTAATATGCTAAGGAGGTTGTGTTTTAAGGTATTTGAATCATATAATATCTGTATCATAAGTCTTGAAGTCAAACAAGTTATGAAACAAAAGTCGACAAAAGTTGTCGCAACTTACGTTCATAATTTTACTTAAACTTTAGGTCAAATGTTACTAATATTTTCACCCAATTTACTTGGAATTACGGAGTGATATACCCTCAAATTTTAAGATCTATGATTCTAGTCTCTAACGCATTAAACCATTCATCGATACAACATCGGAGTAGAGAGATATTCGCGTTTCGCGAGACTGCACAAGCAGCTCTCAATGGGGCCCACATAGGTGGTTGAGATATATTGATATATATGATGCCATAAGCCCATTTTAACTCTTTATTTTTCACTCTTTTCAGACCCTAGACACGTAAAAACTCTCTGTCAAGGTTCTCTCATGATCCAAGACTCAAACAAATGGCAAACAAAACAAATCAAGTATCAGGAATCCCGTGGCGCTAGTAAGTTTCTTGTTCTTCTTATGGAAGGTTGTTTTAAGTGGTTTAAGTTCTGTAAAATACTCTCTCGAGTTTTTAATATCAACCTTAGGTGATTTCAAGTCTTGCAAAGTGATTCTAGTGCCGAAAAATCCGAATTAATTGCTAGTTTCGCTTTCTTGTTCTTGTGGCAGCATTAGAAGGATATTTCATGGTGAAGTAAGGTCAAATTGAAGTTGTTCTATCTGTTTAAAGGTAAGGAACCTCTTACTCTACATGTATTTAAGATTATCCAAGTTGCGGCTATGTCGTTGAAGCTAGAACTTGTGAGATATCTATCGAAAGGCGTGTTAGTAAAGTTGTTGGTTGGTGGACTGTTTTGGGAGGCTTAATATGATTATTATTGATGTTGTTTGGGATTTTTTGTGATTGTTTTAACTTTTTGGAAGTCATATATACAGGGGAGGTGCTGTCCGTTTCATCGTAAAATAGGTTGCGGTCGATATATAATAGTTACGACGCTTAAACGATAACGATAATATCATTTCTCTTATTGTAGACTAAGGATTCATGACATTTGCATAGCTTGAGGTTGGGAAGTATATACAAGGTTTTTGAGGTTATCCCCTTCCTTCTTTTTCATGACATCGATTGTACCTAATGTAATGAACGAGCTTCCAAAGATACACCACTCTTAGAAGCTAGCAATACTTACATTGTTTCCCTTCTTATGGAATGATTTTTATTGATGCTAGTTCTCTTATTCTTATTTTATCAATGTTGTTGGTACTTCCTGATTCTTATAAGATCCATGACGAAGAGTTATTCCTAATAATGTGTATGGAGGCTACCAACCTTACATCACTCTAAAAGGTTCGGAATGTGATTCCAATGACTCCAGCATTCATTGTATGTATGTAGCTATTTTACTCTACTGAGCCACGCTATAGTCGATCGGGTACGACACCTATTGTGCAACCACTAATCAGTTGGGTTTTACCGAGCTCTACGTGGCTGGGTACGATTCTACCGAGTCTTATGATGGCCGGGTACGTTTTTACCTCTGCCGAGTCTTATGATGGCCGGGTACGTTTTTACCCCGAGCCTATTATGGCCGGGTACGTATGATGATGATGATGCCCATAGAGGCTTATGTTTTTTGAAAGTATATGTGTGTGTGTATATATATATATATATATATATATATATGTATCATGCATTTCATGTCAGTCGCCCTCAGAGGCACTCAGATCTTACAGGTTTTATATTCTCTATACATGCTTACATTACTGTTCTTATTTATGCTTTCTTGCCTTACATGCTCGGTACTTTATTCGTACTGATGTCCCTTTTATTTGTGGATGTTGCATGTCGTGCTGTAGGTCTTGATAGACAGGTAGCGCAGCTCCCCCACCACAGTAGGCTGCCTAGTTCAACGGTTATTGATGAGATCCCTTCTTCGGACTTGCCGTGATCTTAGTATGCTCTTTTATTATAAACACTATGGGTATGTCGAGGCCCCGTTTTGGTAGGCTCTTAGACATGTGGCGACTCATGTATAGTTTTGATTTCCTTGTCGGCCGATTTTGGTTTTATAGTCTCACATGGAAGCTTGTCAGCTCGTACCTGATAATAGCTTCATGACAGCCTTGTCGGCCCATGTTATGTATGTTCATGCCATTATCTGTCATTGCGCCACATTTATAATCAGGTGGCTAATGACATCTAGGGTTGTTACCGTCTTCCTGAATCTAGATCATCCGTAGAGTTGAGTTGTAAGTGTTCATATCTAATATTCACCTTGTTTTCTCTCAGCGAGGCCTTCGACTAGGAAGCAAGCGATTAGTAGACAGCTTGATACAGCTGGGGGAGAGGGTACTAGTCAGGTGCCTCCAGCCAGAGCAGGCCAAAGTGAGGCTCAGAGTGAGATGTTGTCTCATATCTCATCTACTCCGTCTCCTCCAGAAGATATTAGGAGGGACCTATCACCTCCAATTCCTCCGTCTGGCACTACAGACCATGATATGCGCAGTGCTGTGCAGTTGTTGACTAGATTGGTAGCTGCCCAGGCTCAGAGGTAGAATACCGGTACAACTAATAAACCGGTTAGTGCGAGCTTTCGTGATTTTATTAATCTAGACCCTCCAATGTTTACCAGATCAGACCCCAAGGAGGACTCGTAGACTTTTATTGATCAGGTTCATCGTACACCGCGGGTTATGCATGCTAGTTATACTGAGGCAGTAGAGTTGGCTTCTTATCGGTTCAGGATTTAGCAGTTTTCTGGTATGGTAGTTGGGAGAGATCCAGGAGTCCAAACGCTCCTCCAGCTATGTGGATGGAATTTTCTAAGGCCTTTCTTCGTCACTACTTGCCAGTTGAGATACGACGAGCTAGGGCTGATAAATTCTTGAAGGTTAAGTTCTTGAACATTCAACAAGGTAATATGAGTGTGCGAGAGTATAGTATGCAGTTTGATTCTTTAGCAAGGTATGCTCCCCATATGGTGGCCGAGATGAGCGATAGGGTACACCTGTTCGTGAATGGGTTGGGACCACATATGATAAATGAGTGCAGGATAGCCTCCTTGGTGGAGGGAATGGATATTTCCTATATGCAGGCTTATGCTCAGACACTAGAGGATCGTAAGCGCCAGCAAAGGCAGATAGAGAGCAGAATAGGGGCCAGCATAAGAGGTCAAGATTCGCAGGGTATTCTAGTGACTTCAGATGTAGTATCAGGCCACAATCTTCGAAGAGTTCGGTGCCACCTGTAGCTAGTGCTCCTCCATAGTTTCAGAGGCCTCGGTATGATTGATTTATCTATTCTGGTCCAGGTCAGGGTTCATGGGCATCAGGCTCGCAATATCATAAGGATACTAGTCAAACGAGACCCCAACACCCCGTTCTGATCAGTATGGCAAGGCCCACTTTGGACTATGCCGTCGAAGTTCCGATGCGTGCTATTCTTGCGAGCAGCCAGGTCATATGATGCGGGATTATCCTAACAGATGAGGTGGTAGTATGGCTCAACGGACTGCATCTGTGTCTGGTTCTTCCTTATTAGTTCGATCTCCAACATGAAGTTTTCAATAATTGATAGGTCGTGGTAGAGGTAGAGGTGCAGTGCTGAGTTCGAGTGGTACTCAAAATCGAACCTATGCTCTAGCAGGTCGACAGGATCTTGAGACGTCTCTGAATGTTGTTACAGGTATATTGTCTGTATTTTCTTATGATGTATATGCTCTGATTGATCCGGGATCAACATTATCATATGTTACACCCTTTGTGGCAAGTTTGGCATTAAACCTGAATTGATAAGTAAACCCCTTATGGTATCCCCTCCGATAGGAGATTCTGTGATTGCTAGAAGGGTATATAGAGGTTGCACAGTGATGATTTGTAGTCGTCAAACCTCGACGAATCTATTTGAGTTAGAAATGGTTGATTTCTATGTGATAATAGGAATGGCCCAGTTGGCCTCATGCTATGCAAGCATTGATTGTCGTAGGAAAATGGTTAGGTTTCAGTTTCCCGATGAACCCATCACTGAATGGAAGGGGAACAATGCTACGCCAAAAGATAGGTTTATTTCCTATCTTAAGGCAAGGAAGATGATCTCAAAAGGTTATATTTATCATCTCGTTCGTGTTAGGAATGCAGAGACGAAGTCGCCTACTCTTCAATCAATCCACGTGGTTAATGAATTTCGAGACCTTTTCCCAGATGAACTCCCAGGACTTCCTCCTGAAAGGGAGATTGAGTTTAGCATTGATGTGTTTCTTGACACTCAACCGATCCCTATTCCTCCATATAGGATGGCCCCAACAGAGTTGTGAGAGTTGAAAGCGCAGTTGAAGGACTTGCTGGATAAGGGCTTTATTAGGCCTAGCACTATACCTTAGGGTGCACCAGTCTTGTTCGTGCGGAAGAAAGACGGGTCATTACGGATGTGTAGTGATCATCGACAGTTGAATAATGCTACTATAAAGAACAAGTATCCTCTTCCAAGGATTGACGACCTGTTCGACCAACTCCAGGGTGCCAAGTATTTCTCCAAGATTGACTTACGTTTAGGGTATCATCAGGTGAGGGTTAAGGATAAGGATATTTCGAAGACGGCCTTCTTAACAAGAGACAGGCACTTTGAGTTCTTGGTGATGTCCTTTGGGCTAAAAAATGCCTTAGCAGCTTTTATGGATCGCATGAATAGTGTATTCAGACCCTATCTTGACGTGTTCGTGATCGTATTCATTGATGACATTCTGGTGTATTCTCGTTCGGAGGCGGAACATGCGGGCCACTTGGGGATAGTATTACAGACCCTTTAGGATAGGAAGTAATATGCTAAGCTCTCCAAATGTGAATTCTGGCTGAACTCAGTAGCATTCCTTCGCCATGTGATATCTGACAAGGGTATTAGTGTCGTCACTCTTTAGATCGATGCAATGAAGAATTGGCTGAGACCTACAGCACCGTCAGAAGTCCACAGCTTCCTGAGGCTGGGAGGATATTATAGGCAATTTGAAGAAGGATCTTCCTCTATATCAGCACCGCTGACTAAGTTAACATAGGAAGCTACCAAGTTCTAGTAGTCTGATGCTTGTGAATGTAGTTCTCAGGAGCTAAAGAATCGATTGACATCCACGCCGGTGCTCACTCTCCCAGAAGGAACATAAGGTTATGTGGTGCATTGTGATGCCTCAGGTATAGGTTTTGGGTGCTTATTGATGCAACACGGGAAGGTGATTGCTTATGCATCGAGACAATTGAAGCGACATGAAAAGAATTACCCGACTCATGATTTGGAATTGGCTGCATTAATATATGCTTTGAAAATATGTGGCACTACTTCTATGGCATCTATGTTGACAACTACACAAGTCATAAGAGTTTAAAAATACATCTTCAAGTAGAAGGAGTTGAATTTGAGGCATCGTAGGTGGCTTGAATTACTGAAAGACTATGATGTCGAGATATTGTACCTTCTCGGTAAAGCCAATGTTGTGGCAGACGCTCTCAGCAGTAAGTAAGCGGGAAGCTTAGTACACATTGAGGCTGGTAGACAAGGTTTGACAAAAGAGCTTCATCGGTTAGCCAATATGAGGATCAAATTGTTGGACTCTGCTGACGAGGTGTTACTGTATAGAATACGGCAGATTCATCTTTGGTAGCCGAGGTGGAAGCATGGCAATATGAAAATTCTACCTTAGTACGATTGAGACAGGGCATTCAACAGCGTAAGATTACGGTTTTCAAGATCGGAGGAGATGGGTCACTAAAATACCAGGACCAATTATGTGTGCCTAATGTGGCAGGGTTGCGAGAGACCATGATGTTAAGGAGCTATATTGGTGCGATAACATGAAAAGGTCTATTGCAGAATTTATAGCCTAGTGTCCTAATTGTCAACAGGTAAAGATCGAGCATCAGAAAGCTGGTGGATTGATTCAGAATATAGAGATTCCGACCTGGAAATGGGAGGTGATCAATATGGACTTCATTATTGGATTACCTCGCTCTTATCATAAGTTTGACTCCATCTGGGTGATAGTTAATCAACTTATAAAATTTGCCCATTTTCTGCTAGTTAAGACAACTTACACGATTGAAGATTATGCGAGGTTGTGTATCAAGGAGATTGTTGGGCTTCATGGTGTGCTGATATCTATTATATGAGACCGAGGAGCTCAATTTATGGATAACTTTTGGAGGTCTTTTCAGAAGGGTTTAGGCACACAAGTGAATCTTAGCACTGTATTCAATCCGCATATTGACAAACAGGCTCAACGTACCATTCAGACACTCGAAGATTGTTCTAGATTTCAAGGGGAATTGGGATGGCCATTTGCCACTCATAGAATTTGCCTACAACAATAGCTACTGTTTTAGTATTAAAATGAACCCGTACGAGGCACTATATGGGAGGAGACGTAATCACCAGTTGATTGGTTCAAAGTCGGTGAAACATAATTATATGGGCCAGATTTGATTCACCAAGCAATTGAGAAGGTGAAAGTGATACAAGAACGATTGAGGACGGCGCAAAGCAAGCAAAAGTCTTATTCCGATGTTTGACGTCGTGATTTGGAGTTTGAGGTTGGTGATTGGGTTTTCCTGAGGATCTCATCGGTGAAGGGTGTTATGCATTTTGGGAAGAAGGGTAAACTGCGGTTTATCGGGTCGTGCAAGATTCTTCGATGAATTGGACAGGTTGCTTATGAGTTAGAATTTCCATCCAAGTTGGAATTTGTCCCCCCGATATTCCATGTATGTATGTTGAGAAAATGTATTGGAGACCCATCTCGAGTCGTCCCTATCAAAGATGTACAAGTTACAAAAGATTTATCATATTAAGAAATGCTGGTGGTTATATTAGATAGACAAGTCCGCAAGCTAAGAACAACGGATGTAGCATCCGTTAAAGTATTGTGGAGGAACAAGAATACATACGAAATGACATGGGAAGCAAAAGAGAGATGAAGTCTAACTACCCTTACCTATTCTAGATTGAAGATAACGAGGATGTCGGGGGAACGCAGGACTCAATGGAAGTTGAAACGGCTCTATGAGGTAAGCAATAGCTTAAGAATACTTTGCCTTAATACAACATGTGATATGCAGATAATGTACATATCCATAATGCTTTGTATAGCCTTGTGAGACCATAGGTTGGGTTTAATACTTGCAAGTTTGGCTAGTGTCAATTTCATAAGGGAAACTCGGCCGGAAATTTCCGTCAGAATCCAAGGTGAGTTAGACTCCCCATAAACCCTTACATTCGAGGACGAATGTTCCTAAGGGGGAGGGTTGTTACAACCCGTTTTTGCGTATGTTAGATCATACCATAAGTTAGTCGATCCAAGAATAGATTATCTTTGAGATGATAAGAAGTTAATCCTATTGGTCTTAAATGATAAAAGAGTGTATAAGAGTGATGAACAAGTATTAGAAGTTAAGCGAATCAAGGATGTTGTAACCCGTATTTTTGGGTAAAACTAGAGGTGATTAATATGCTAAGGAGGTCATTTTTGAAGGTATTTGAATCATATAAGATCCGTATCATAAGTCTTCAAGTCAAACGAGTTATAAAACAAAAGTCGACAAAAGTAGTCGCAACTTACGTTCATAATTTTACTTAAGCTTTAGGTCAAATGTTACTAAGCTTTTCTCCCAATTTACATGGAATTACAGGGTGATATACCCACCAAATTAAAGATCTATGAGTCTAGTTTCCAACACATTAAACCTTTTGTTGATATGACGTTGGAGAAGAGAGATATTCGCGTTTATGCGAGACCGCGCAAGCAGCTCTCTTTGGGGCCCACATAGGCGGTAGAGATATCTTGATATATGTGAGACTCCTTAAGCCCGTTTTAACTCATTATTTTTCACTCTTTCAGACCCTAGAAACTTAAAAACTCTGTCTCAAGGTTCTCTCATGATTCAAGACCCAAACAAAGGTAAACAATACAAATCAAGTGTCGGGAATCCCGTGGCGTTAGTAGATTTCTTTTTCTTCTTGTTGTTTCTGATTTTTGTGTGGTTCCAGCTCGTGTGGGAGGTTGTTTTAAGTGTTTTAAGTTCTGTAAAATACTCTTTCATATTTTCAATATCAACCCTAGGTGATTTCAAGTCTTCCAAGTGATTCTAGTGCCGAAAAACCCGAATTAATTGCTAGTTTCATTTCCTTGTTCTTGTAGAAGCATTGGAAGGATATTTCATGGAGACGTAAGGTCAAATTGGAGTTGTTCTATCTGATTAAAGGTAAGGAACCTCTTATTCTACATGTATTTAAGATTATCCAAGTTGCGGCTAAGTCGTTGAAGCTAGAACTTGTGATATATCTATCGAAAGGCTTGTTAGTAAAGTTATTGGTTGGTGGACTATTTTGGGAGGCTTAATATGGTTATTATTGATGTTGTTTGGGCTTTTTGGTGATTGTTTTAACTTGTGGCAAGTCGTATAAATAGGGGAGGTGTTGTCCGTTTCATCGTAAAATAGGTTGTGGTCGATATATAATAGTTACGACGCTTATATGATAATGATAGTATCATTTCTCTTATTGTAGACTAAGGAGTCATGAAATTTGCATAGATTGAGGTTGGGAAGTATATACAAGGTATGTGAGGCTATCTCTTTCCTTCTTTTCATGACTCCGATTATACATAATGTAATGAACGAGCTTCCAAAGATACTCCACTCTTAGAAGCTACCAGTACTTACAGTGGATCCCTTCTTATGGAATGATTTTGATGTTGATGTTACTTCTCTTATTCTTATGTTATTAATGTTGTTGGTACATCCTGATTCTTATAAGAGCCATGATGAAGAGTTAGTCCTAATAATGTGTACGGATGTTATTAATGTGTCCGGCATGGATTGTATATATGTAACTATTTTACTCTATCGAGTCGCGCTATAGTCGGCTGGGTACTGCACCTGTTGTGCAATCACTAATCAGTTGGATTTTACCGAGCTCCACGTGGTCGGGTACGATTCCATCGAGTCTTATGATGGTTGGGTACATTTTTACCGAGCATATTATGGCCGGGTACGTATGATGATGATGCCTACGGAGACGTGTGCTTTTAAAAGTATATGTATGTATGTATGTATGTATATATATATATATATACATGCATTTCATGTCTGCCCTTAGAGGCACTCAGATGTTATAGGTTGTGTATTCTCTATCCATGCTTACATTACTGTTCTTATATATGCTTACATGCTTTGTACTTTATTCGTACTGACCTCCCTTTTATTTCTGAATACTGTATGTCATGCTGTAGGTCCTGATATACAGGCAGACCCCACCACAGTAGGCTGCCCAATACAGCGGTTATTGATGACATCCCTTCTCCGGACATGTCGTGGTCTTAGTATGCACTTTTGTTGTAGACACTATAGGTATTTCGGGGCCCTGTTCAGGCAATGTTGCAGCATTTATGTTCAGTTAGAGGCTCATAGATAGGTGTCGACTCATGTATAGTTTGGATGCCTGGTCGGCTGATTTTTATTGTATAGTCTTCATGGCAGCTTGTCAGCTCGTACCTTATATATAGTTTCATGACAGCCTTGTCGGCCCATGTTATGTATATTCATGCCATTATCCATCATTGTTGCTTGTTCATGATTCGTGTCTACCATTTATGTTGATCTCGTCAGCCCTTATAAATAATAAGAAAGGTTAGATAAGATGTACGCTGGTGCTTGGCAAGTATGGGTCGGGTGCCAGTCATGACCCTCCAGTTTGGGTCCTGACAATACTATTGGCCCAATATGAAGAAAAATGCTCTAGAATTTGTAAAAAAGTGCGAACAGTGCTAGAAGTACGCCCCAATAATCCACCAAACATGCGAACACCTCCATTGCATCACCTCGTCGTGGCCGTTCATCAAATAGGGATGGATATCATGGGACCACTCCTGCCTGGACGAGGTAATGTTAAAATATTTTTAGTTTTGATTGACTACTTCTCTAAATGGGTGGTAGCAGGCGCATTCGCCCAAATTCACGAGCAAGAAGTAATCGGCTTCATATGGAAGAACATCATCTCCGGTTTGGCTTGCCCAAAGAAATAAGCTACGACAACGGGCCCCAATTCACAAGTAGAAAAACCATAGAGATTTTCAAAAAGTGGCTATCAGTAGAATACTCTCAACCCTATACCACCCAGCCGGCAACGAGCAAGCAGTATCCTCCAACAAGTGGGATTTTGAACATAATGAAAAAGAGACTTGAAGATGCTAAGGGATTGTGGCCAGAGACACTCTGAGTATTGCGGACACATAGGACGACCCCAAAAACAAGCATGGGAGAAACACCTTACTCCTTAGTCTACATAACTGAAGCAGTCATACCGGTCAAAGTAAGAGAACCCAGCCTAAGGTACACCAACGAGAGCGGCAACGATAATGACGAGAACAGAAGACAAGATCTCAATGAAGTCGAGGAGCGGAGAGACATAGCATATATAATATAGGTAGCACAGAAATAATAAGCTGAACCCCACTAAAACAGAAAGGCCAAGGTACGGTTACTCATGATCGGGGACTACATGCTCAAAGCCAAGACCCAAGCAGGAAGAGATCCCCGACAAGGAAAATTAGGAGCCAATTGGGACGGACCGTACAAATTGTAGGCAAGGCAACAAGGGTTCATTCCAACTATAGACATTGGAAGGAAAGCTCTTACCGAACAATTGGAACATCAGCTACCTCAAGTACTTCAACTTCTGAAAAACAAGGAATGCCTCATGAGTGGTGCTCTTTTCCCTCACTTGAGTTTTGTTCCAATAAGGTTTTCTCAAGGTGGTTTTTAACGAGGCAACAGGCAAGATGTTTCGAGGTGAAGTACACGGGAACAACCACATTTCACTGCCCGACTCCTCGAGAATCTGAATCGAACAATAAAGGGACTAGATATACTGGGAATGGGACTGGAACGCCAGCAAGCACTCAAAACTTGTAATTTTCTCCAAGATGCCTCAGAGCGAAATGATGTAATCGGCAAAATGTGATTAAAATGAATGAGATGTTTTTTTGATAAAAATGTTCTCCTAAGTCTCTCAACTAAGAGGTACGTTCTACCAGCTCAAACAAAACCTCTCGGCCATTGGCCACATCTTAACTAAGAAGATATACGTTCGACCAGTTCGAACAAGACTTCTCGGCCCTTGTCCACATCTCAACTAAGAGGTACGTTCGACCAGCTTGAACAAAACCTCTCAGCCATTGGCCACATCTTAACTAAGAAGACATATGTTCAACCAGTTCGAACAAAACTCCTCGGCCCCTAGCCACGTTTTCACTAAGAGGTATGTTCGACCAACTCGAACAAAACCTCTCGGCCATTGGCCATATCTTAACTAAAAAGACATATGTTTGACCAGTTCAAACAAGACTTCTCGGCCCTTGTCCACCTCAATTAAGAGGTACGTTCGACTAGCTTGAACAAAACCTCTCAGCCATTGGCCACATTTTAACTAAGAAGACATACGTTCGATCATTTCGAACAAAACTCCTCGGCCCCTAGCCACGTTTTCACTAAGAGGTATGTTCGAGCAGCTCGAACAACCCCCTTGGCCCATGGGCACTCTACACCTAGACAAAAAGCATTCACTCAATCTACTTGAGTAGAATTCCCCAGACCCTTGCAACCCTGAGAGAAACAACAAAGGAGAGAAGTGAAGAAGTAAAACACACAACCACAAAAACAAATATATGCAAAGATAGGAAAGGCACGTATAAACCAAAAACCAACTTTGATATTCAGATAAGAGTCTTTACAAAGGCTCACGAAGACGCCAATAAAAAATGAAAAGTACAAAAAGCTAAACAAAACAACGGCGGAACGTTTAACGACCATTACCGCCTTGGTCTCCACCACCCTTCTCGCCTAGGCTATAAGCAGAGTCGTGCTAGGCACTTTCTTCAAGCTCAGGGAGGCCTTCTTCACTGTCGTCCTCTACATCAGGCTGAGGCGTGTCGCGGTCGTAATTTCATAATCGAGCTTCATAAGCCTTAACTCGAGCCTCCTCCAAGGCTGACTCATAGATGAAGCCCGTTTGGCCCAACTCTCGGACCACCTCTACTCGAGCCTCAGCAAGGATCCACTCCTCATAATGCTCTCGAGGAATGGAGGGGAACTCAGAGGCATGAGAAATGGAGGGGCATTTGAGTAGCCTAGCGTTCTCGCTTTTTCCAGCAGAAATCCGCTCATATAGCTCGGCATTCTCTGTCTCTCCAACTCGCCAATTCTTTCCTCCAGCCGAGCCTCTTTAGCATCAGCCGTCTACTGAATGTTATTCTGGTCAGAACAGAGACTTCTATTCACCAACTCAACAAGAGCAGCCCTTATTCGAGCTTGTCTCCTGGAGGATTTCGCCTCCTCGATCAATTGTTGCTTACCAGCCACCTCCTCCTTGAGCCTGTCAACTTTGAACTAGCACTCATCCAACTGACCTTGCAATTGGTCAACATGACTTTGGAGGTTATGGCACTGAGCTTCTATGCCCCTGGTCAGCTCGCGCTCATCATCTTTCCTCTTTAATGTCCCATCAAGAGCACTAAGTCGCTCCACGGATGCGAGCAACTCTTCATCCTTCTTTTTCAGCTCTTTCCTCAGGGCAATCACATCACTCCCCTCACGGAGCCTCCTCTCAACCTCCCTGTACCGCCCTCGAAACTCCTCATACTTTGACTGGATTTTGTAATAGACCTCTTTCCACCTCTTCTATATCCGCACACTCTCAATTTCCAAGATAGCACGTAAAAGAAAAAAAAGAGTAAGTAGGTAAGGTACAAAAGCGAGCCAAAACAAAGAGAGAGAGAGAGAGAGAGAGAGAGGAAGAAAATGATTTACCCTAAGAGCGAGGCCGGTAATGCTCTTGGAAAAAGTACTGTCACTTTGCTCCCTCTGGTGCTTGGCATCGGCTCCCTGAGAAGCTCGACCAATCTCGTGTTCCTACAATATAGGGAAGGACCTACGTGACCCAATTAGCAAGGAGCGTCACCAACTGAAGACTCCAAGCAATAGCTGCAAAAAAAGAAGAATTGACTAACAAAGTCAAAACGTAGGATTACATGAAAGAATGAAGACAAGCAAAAACATTTATAGGCACAATTCCAAGCTTCTGGGAAGTTCGCAACATCGTCCATGACGGACTCGGTCAGAACGAGAAAAGAGGAATTGGACCTTTTATATAGAATTTCATCAATATTCTCTATACAAGATTCTCACTTTGTTGAATATAAACAAAGCTTGAATTTACACTCTCTTTCTTTTATCCCTCTCTCCTGATCCAAGAAGGATTGGAAAACAAGGTTGCTCATCATTATCCATCATTGTCAGAAAGATATCCGAAAATCTCATCTTTGTCGGGTTGTCTTTATCTCATGTACTATTTGAAAGTCATTTATTACTATTTATTGCTCTTTTTTACATTTTCTATTCATTACAGCCTCATTATTATCCTACAGCTGTTTTCTTTAATAATATATAGTGAATACATGCCTCAAAGTGCTAGATGTGTCACTGAATATTAATGTTGACTATGATAAACCCTATTTTACAACAAATCTAATTGTAGAAAAACCAAGATCTATTTTTTGGGTAATACAGCGCAGAAGTGTAATATGAGTACAACCGACCCCATATACTCAATAAGTACCATAAGTAACCTTGGCAAGGTAATAGAAGCAAGAATTATAAATGATACTCGCCAATCACCTGTACAGTTCATAATTTACAATAAGTATAGAATAATAATGTGAATGAGTTATGAAATTACTGATAAGACCACCTTGGAGCACAAAATATCCTTAATGTACTCTACTCAGTCAACAATCCAACATTTAGGGAAGATATGCAAATAAATTAGATAAACAGCCACTGAATATTGAAAAAAAAATATAAATGCAATAATCAAATATCAATCCGTTGCAGTGCGCAACCCGATCCAAATAGATATCACATTACGTGTCTCAGGCCCAAATCAAAATCTCAGTAATCAAACTGAACCAGTAACCAAATCTCCCGGAGCTCACATCAACCAGAAACATGTTGGTTTGTCACATTCCGCGTGTACAACATGAAAAAGGCACATGAGAGGGTGACTTTAGGGGGATGGATCCATATCCACACGCAGCACAACCAATTCAACGTGCTATCCGCCCGGCATGGTCACAGACTCAATATCATAATCCACCTGGTGTGGTCACAAGCTATATCGGAATCCGCCTGGTGTGGTCACAGGCATAACAACACAATCCGTCCGGCGTGGTCACAGGCATAACTACACAATTCGCCTGGCGTGGTCACAGGCATTCAGTCCAAAACATATCAAACAGAAGCAATTATACAAGAATACATGTATATGATGAATGAATATCATATGTCATGCTCCTGTACTGGAATAATGATATGCTAAAGTATACGCATGTATAAAGTGTGCTATCATAGCTCAAATCGGCAATTTTATAACAAAAATAACTATTATCAAGTTCATTCAGGGAATGAGCCTCTATGTAACATCGAACGTGGATCAAATAGTTTACAACAAGGTTGCAAATATGGGAAACATCACAACTTAAGGCATAACAATCAATACAATGCATATCATAGCCTAAGCAGTACCCCCGAGTATGGATAAATACCCCAGTGCTCGCACATGGATTCAAACTCCACACATATGCACACTCATAGCACGTAGTTATCACAAATAACAACGGCAGCTAGTGCCTCAACCAAGTTTAGGAAAGATACTTACCTCAAGCAAGCCAAATCAAATACCGAGCAATCCAAACAATACTCTAGAAACACCATCCCACGTGAATCGACCTCCGAACTGCTCGAAAGTAGCCAAAAGCAACTTTAAACATCAAATAATACCATAGGAAACAAACAAAAAAAACAAAAGTCGAATCTTTAATGAAATACTCAAAGTCAATCAAAAGGTCAACCCAAGCCCGTAACCCAAAACCCGACAAAATTCAAAAATTCCAACAACTCATTCGAATACGAGTCTAACCATATAAGTTTCATCCAAGTTCAATGAAATTTCATGTTCAAAACCCCAAAATTTATTCTCTTAAGTTCAAGTCAAACCCTC
>MCJB01008700.1:67254-85701 GCA_002018475.1 Nicotiana obtusifolia
AGCCCCCAATTTTTTCTCTTCAAATCCTTGATCTAGGGGTTAATCCATGAAAAATAGAATGTATAATCAAAACAAAGATAAAATTACTTATTCTCAAGATTTGGGAATTTATCTCATCCAAAATCGCCTTACTTGTGCTCCAAGAAATCAAAAAGTGAAGAAAATAAACTCAAAATCCCGAAATTAGATGTTTTAATGCACTACCAATCGTCCTTCTTTGTGATCGTGATTCCAAAAGTCTCCAGCACAGTTTTACCCTTCGCGATCGCGGCCATGAAGCCCCGCGATCACGATAAACACACTTCATTACCCTTCCCAAACTCTTTTCAGATAGATTACAGAATAACAGCCATAACCTTTTGTACAAAACTCCAAATGACAAATGATTTGATTTTATGAAAATTAGACGCAAAGAGCTACAACTATTATTTTTTGGATCACTTCAAAATTCCTTGTAGATTGAAAGATATAATCATCCGAAGTCTCAGTGACAGCATAAATTTCTTCTTCGCGAACGTGGCCCTTCTCTCCGTGAACGCGATTCACAGGTCCCATATCACATTTTACTCTTCGTGATTGCGGCCCAGATCTCCGTGATAGTGTTGTATATCCTTGTAGCCAAAAATCAACAGTTAAAAATGGCCTAAAATGGTCTGAAACCACACTGGAACTCACCCGAGCCCCTCGGGACCTTGTCCGAATATACCAACAAGTCCCAAAATCATAACACGGACCTATTCGAGGCCTCAAATCACACATAACAACATGAAAACTACGAATCACACCTCGATTCAAGCTTAATGAACTATTTTGAATTTTTAAATTCTAAATTACGTCGAAACGTCTAAACTCGGAATCACCTCAAATTTTTCACACAAGTACCAAAAAACATAACGAACGCATTCCAACTTTTGGAACAACAATCAAAACCCAATAACATCGAAGTCAACCCCAATAAAACCTATGTACTTTCCAAACCTTCAAATTGCCTGCTTTCGCCAATTAGCGCCAAAATCTTTTAGAAACATCCAAATGCAAATCCGGGCATAAGCCCAAGCCTAAAATCACCATTCAGACCTAATGGAACCATCAAAACTCCAATTCTGAATCAAATACACAAAAGTCATTTCCTATTTAAGAATTCTTTCGAATCAATTCCGAACAACACGAAGACCAAAATCGACCATACACGCAAGTCATAACACACCATGAGAAGCTACTCATGACCTCAAACCACCGAACTGAATGCAAATGCTCAAAACAAACGGTCGAGTCGTTACAATAAAATAATTAGTTTTACTTCTTTACACCTGATAGAATAAAATAATTTATATACTATCAGGTCATATAGAAAATTGTAACTACTAGTGATTGTCCATATAAAGTAGGATTAGTAACCTGAAAAATTAGGAAAATTGCATATTACAACTGGTTAAAACAATCATTGTGAAAATCCAAAAATCCTTTACAGTGTTAGCGTAAAAAAAAGGGCAACCCGATGCACTAAGCACGCGTTATGCGCTTGGTCCAGTGAACAACTAGACCATATTGGGTCTTATATACGCAACTTTACCTTGTATTCCTGCTAGAGACTATTTCTGCTGCGTGAAGCCTTGAATGCGTGATTTCAAGATTACACCGTGGTAACTTTTAGCATTACGCTAAGGCTCTCCTTCAACGGTTTGTGTATATAAAATAAATCCATAAAAGGACCATACTTTTGAAGTTTAGTCATTCATTTACAATAGATGGACTTAGAACCCCTCTAAGCTCCACAATCAACAACAACAACAATAACAATAAACCTAGTAGATTCTTACAATTGGGGTTTGAAGAGGCAGTGCGTATGCGATTGTTTTCAATAGATTCCGCTCAACATGCTGTAAAAGGAAGAAGAGGAAAGTCACTCTTTAGAATCAATTCAATATACGGGAGTAACATTATACATGTAAATATTGAAACGATATAATGGCCATAGACAAAAACTAATAGTACGTTAGTATTTACATAAGCTAAATTGTTATTTCGTTAGTGACGCGAGTGCAACTAGAGGCTGACAGTACTGTGGTAGGGAGAGGGGTCATTGGCACCCAGAAATTTAGGAAAAAATTTCATATATTCTTGCAAATATCTTCAATAAATAGTTAAATATTATCAAAGACCCTCTATCAATTTTTATGAGTAGTGATAAAATTTATATTAATGTAATAATGTCCCTGTGACCGTCGAATCCTAAGTCCGCCTTTGTATGCAACATATTGACATCTTAAATACTTCAACTCTGAAAATCATTGCAAATGAGTGGACCTATTGCAGCTGACCACAAGAGAAAAATCTATTAGTTCACTAGTCCTATTATATTATATTATATTATATTATATTATATTATATTACTCTTTCCGTTTCAATTTAGATGACACTTTCTTTACTAGTCCATTCTAAAAATTATAATACATTTCTATAATTGGAAATAATTCAACTTTAAACTTTTTATTTTACCCATTTTACCCTTAATGAGAAGTTTTTATAACCACAAATGCCATAACCTTATAAAGCTTTTACCCCTTAAGCTTTCATTACCGCAAGTTTTAAAAATCTCCCTGTTTTTTCTTAAATTCCGTGCCGAGTTAAACTACCTCATCTAAATTGAAACGGATAAAGTATATTATAAACAAACTAATCTCCTATGATAAAATAAATATATGACTAATAACCTGTCATATCATATATTTTGAACTGCTAGTATCCAATTGGTGTGTGTGTGTATATATATATATATATATATATATATATATATATATATATATATATATATATATTTAATAGTTTAAGGAGCCTAATCATTCAGCATATGTGAGATAAGTTGAAATGATGACTTTATTAGGTAAAAAAGCTAATAATAATGCAGATAAATCCGTGCATGGACATGTCAAGTCTGGTTGAGCAATTGCATGCATACAAAGAGATGTGCCTGAGAAACACATCATCTCAGAAAACTGGAAGTTTACAAGTCGCCAATTCTTTCAATCTGCATTGTCAAGACATTATGTAGGAAAGAACAGATGATAGCTAGGCACCCATAATCAACCTTGCTCCAGTTTGAAATTAAAATATAAAACAATAAACAAAAACAAACCTTCATACATCATTATAGGTTAATGCTCAATAAAAAAAAATTCACCAAAAGGTCATAGAAAAAGAGCCATAATTTTGCCACACAATTTTTTCCTGAAAATTTAAAAGAAAGAATAAAGGGCCAGCCCAAACTTTGTGACTTCATGTATGCTTCCTAAAGCTGCCCCTGAGGTGTTCCATGCCAACTTGAAATAAACTCTTTATATATAACTCAAAAACTAATTAAAGCTTCAATTATTTTGTTCCTCGAATTAAAGTCACTGCAGCTATCTTTAAGATGAAGGTAACCCATACTGTGTCAAAGTAAACCAAGCCTTTTTTTTCATATCCATAATTAAGCCTTCTTTTGTTGCAGTTACTCGGTTGGATGCATCGTAAGTTTCGACAGAACAGCAGTGAACCACTCAAGGATTTTTCTGTAGGTAAGTTTTTCTGTCCCAATATTTTTCTTGCCATGCATGTACTCCTAAGAAGAGGCAGAAGAAATTAAAGTTGCCAGAATGATTGCTTTCTTGCAAGCTAGAATAAGTAACAAAGCTGAAATCTCATGAATCCAGAAACTAGAATAATTAGAAAGGTAACTGATCCTTACAGAAATTAATGTACTAGAAAGACAACTGATTACCTGAACATTTTGTTATTGTCAGGGAATCCTTGTACTTGTCTTACTGGGCAGCCATCACTGGATGATTTACAAGGCTACCAAAAACCAAATTTCTACAATAAGCCATTGAGCAAAGGCCAAAGAGACAATCACAGAAGAAAATCATTTGGCGGTCTGGAGGCAGCAGCAAGGGCAGATGAAGATCTCGAGGAAGAGTCATCTGCTGCTCTTTCTGAGCTCTTCCATGGGTTCCTTGCAATCGGTACACTTGGTACTGACCCACTCCTTGATGATCCGTCAACACCAACATTTTCCATCTCCGTGGAAAATATAGCTGAAAAGGATACTGAAGTAACAGAAAATGAATTGAAGCTGATCAATGATGAATTAGAGAAGGTGCTTGGAACTGAAGCCAAAGATGATGCTTGTAATCTTTCTTCAGGAAGAAACAGCTATGTTAGCATTGGGAGAAGCAGCCATGGTATCTTCAAGTGTGCAATTAAATCTAAAAGTTTAAGCTGTTATAGACCTCTATAAACTTAATTATACATTCAACAGGTAGCACCATTACACTAAGTGGCAAGCCATTTGAAAGTACCGAAAACAATGGAAATGGAACGACAGTCTGTCCACTTCAAGGCTATCTCTTTGGATCAACAGTTGGATTGCCAGAGACAAGTCCTGCTGTTTCCGCTAAGAAAGAACATAGGCCTTCCCTTGGTGAGCTCTTTCAGAAAACTAAACTAGCAGAAGAAAACTGTGGAGCCAAATCTGACAGGGGCGAGAAGCGAACAGATGATAAATCTGCTGTGAACCTCATGAAAAAAATACTCAAGAAAAAGATGCTTCATGCTTCCTCGCGGAACTCAGTAGCTTCTGGGGGAACTGTTGATTCAGTTTCAGCTGAGAGAAAACTCAATAAGGTACATGCTTTAGTCCTTCTGGCTAATCTTTTCCTCTGCAATTGGTGCAAAATTAACAGATATACTGCTGTGTTCACGATCATCTAAGCTTTGAGATGAAGGGGATGTAATTTGTATTGTCACATAAAGCTGTTTGGTCAATATAGTACTACTTTTGATAATATCCCTTGATAGATAACTATATCTCTGACACAGGTTCATTCCTCGTCTTGTCTTCCACAAATAACAAACCAAATAATCTGAAAACATTGTTGCCCGCTCACATCCATTTTTGGCATTTGAACGGCCACCTTATTCCTTCTGGAATAATTAATAATCTGGAGTTGCGTCAATAAGTGGGTAATAGGACATAGTGGCAGAACACATCAAATATCAGAATCTCCCAGGGAAAGGACCAAATGACACGACACTTTTAGATTTCAAAAACTCTCTGGCAAAAACGCATCAGACACTCAACAGAAATTTAAAGCGTTCAACGGACTTAGATGAAAGCACACTCACTAATTCAGATCTTCTTGTTAGTTGAATATCCAAATACATATCGTTAGGTACCAACTAAAATACTTGCAAGTCATGCAGATCCTACATATGTTCCACAGAAAAGTCCATCCTGAGAGCTCAACAGCTGCACAGAAGCCTGATATGTCCTCAAAAAATGAGAGGGCTCATGACCGTGGAAGACTATCACTTGCTCGTGAAGATATCACGAATATCCCTCACCATCGCCTCTCAAAGGACAGCATCAAGGGTCAGTCAAATATGCAACAGTTCACACTAGATGGTGATTTAAATAGGAACCGAGAATGCTGGATCAAAACTGATGCAGATTGTAAGTTCATGCCTCATTCTCAAATCTTGACTCTAGTAGAAACCAAAAAGAATCTGATTAAAAAGAATCTGTAACCGCTTCCTGTTAGATAACTACTCTTATTTTTCCCTTAAAGATACCTTCTTCTTATAGAAAATTAACGCCGATATCGTTCAATAAGATGCACAGCCATTATTTTGCATTATTATGACAAACAACAAACTTTTCCTTGCGCAAAATGTGGTATAGTTGTTTAGAAAAAAAAAAGTAAACTTTTGCAACGTTCAACTTAGCTAATCTAATGTTTGTGACTAAGCAGATTTTGTTTTGTTGTTTAATTTGTAGACCTGGTGCTGGAGCTCTAAATTGCCAAAGCAGCTCATATTGTAAGATAGGTTTGCCTCTCAAAAACTATGTACTGCCCCATCGTTTGAACTGTTATGTCATGATAAAACTGTGATAGAAATATGAGAAAATAAAAGAGGGTATTCCTCTGAACATATGTGTGAGACGCATGTAAAACGAGAGATGTGTTAGCTGAGACTGTTCTGTACTAATATTGTCCCTCGTGATGGATTCAAATATGACGCGGAAGCAATTCTAGTATTAATATCACATGTAATCTAGACAAATAGAATAAACGGGGTTTTACAGGTTATCTATTGAAACTTGAACACAACTCTTCAGACATGTGAGCTTCCAGTTCCATAGCGTCTCAATGGAATCTTCGCCACCTGCATGATCACGATCCCTAACCATTCCACGGTCTTCTCTTGTGTTATCCGAATAATACCCGAAAATAGCAATTTTGTGTGAGCTAAGTTTTCTAGGAAAAAGGCCTAAAATTCGGCCACCCCCCTTGTCCACCAACCCTTTTCCAAAACCTGATGATTTTCTTTTCCACCAAAAAAAGAATTTTCTTTATTTCTTATTATTTAGGCAAAAAAAGGATCACATAATTTAATTAACAACGCTTCCTATTATGATAATTAATTTCTAATTTTCAAAATTAATATCCACCATAATAAAATACGAATTATTCTATTAAAATTCGTAATTGCAACTCCTTATTCAATTTCGAAATTCACTCATTTAATCTTATTTAACTCCTCATGTTAAGAGTCATATACTAATCAATGAAATTAAATTACAAACAATTTAATTTAATGATTATTTTCTTTAAACTTTCATTTAACTTATTTCATGTGTCGAGTATAAAATTCAATGGTCGCGTTTGCACATGAAACTTATAAGCTTTCATACAAGTGTATTATCAATCTCAAAACCATGACATGGATTCCATCAACTAACTATTACTTTGCTAATGCACATTATCATTATCTAATTTACCAGGCATATTGACCCACGAAAGAATCTCGCATTTTAGTAAATCAAAACAATAATATACACATCTAATAATAATTATATCAAGATTAAGATTATAAGTATGCTTAATGGCTAGAGAATATATTTCGTTAAGTCAATAAAAAATACTTATCTCTACTTGATCCGTGTCACGATCCAAAATTTCACTGAGCCATGATGGCGCCTAACACCGCTTGCTAGGCAAGCCAACAACCAACAAGCAAAAATGAAATAAAATAACAGTTTTAAATAGTCCCAAATGCGAAATAATATGAATAACTATAGTCAGATAACAGTACAACTGAAAACGATCCAAAAATCTGATGTCACCGGGTATATGAGCTCTATAGAGTAGTAAGAATAAAATATGGAAAAGATATAATACTATCTTAAAGACTGAACAGTAATAACATAAATAGAAAAGGGACTCCAAGGCCTGCGAACGGAACAATAGTGCTACCTCGAAATCTCCCAACAGTCCTCCGACTCACTAACAGCTACATGACAACCAACACATGATCTGCACATCAAGTGTAGAGTGTTGTATGAGTACAACGGATCCCATATACTCAATAAGAAGCAAGCCTGACCTAGGGCTGAAAGCAGTGACGACCTTGGCAATGTCTAATAATCATTTTCAACAACGAACAACGATAATAATAGGAGGATAATAATAACAAAGGAAGAGAAGCTCAATAATATCAAGTTCGTCTCTATCACATTAATAGGAAAATCAACATGCTTTCTAAATACACCAGTCAAGGCGCCAACTTTCAAGACAATATATATCAAATAGCATGAGGAAATTGCAACTCTATGCCTGCATGACAAGTGTTCATGCTAAAATCAACAACATCACAGAGTAACTATCAAGTAAACACAAGTCCTAGCAAATACACAGTGCCAGACACACACTACCTCTCAATCTTACTCTCACCATGCTCACAGTGCCTCACTGATGCAGCGTCCCCTCACAATCAACATCATATTCAACAATCAAAGACACTCAGCCTAATACAAGGCCTGGACACAAACGTCTCCTTACAATCAATACCAACACGGTCCTATGGCCCAATATTAGTCATCAATATAAAATTCACCGGTTGAGTTTACACATAAAACTTATAAGCTTTCATACATGTGTATCATCAATCTCAAAATCGAGACATAAATTCCATCAACTAACTATTACTTTGCCAATATAAATTATCATTACCTAATTTACCAAGTATATTGACCCACGAAAGAATCTCGCACTTTAATAAATCAAAACAATAATAATATACACAGCTAATTATAATTATATGAAGATTAAGAGTATAATTACGCTTAATGGTTAGAGAGTTTATTTTATTAAATCCGTATAAACTACTTATCTCTACCTGATCCTTGTCATGATCCAAAATTCCGCTGGAGTCGTGATGGCGCCTAACACCGCTTGCTAGGCAAGCCAACAACCAGCAAGAAAAAATAAACTAAAATGACAGTTTTAAATAGTCTCAAATGCCAAATATTATAAATAACTGAAGTCAGATAACAATACAACTAAAAGCAATCAAAAAATCTGATATCGCCGAGTATATGAGCTCTATAAAGTATTAAGTACAAAATCTGGATAAGATATGATACTATCTGAAAGACTGAACAATAATAACATAAATAAAGAGGGGACTCCAAGGCCTGTGAATGAAACAATAGTGCTACCTCGAAATCGTCCAACAGTCCGAATCCGGATCACTAACAACTAAAACGATAAGCAACACGTGATCTGCACATCTAGTGCAGAGTGTAGTATGAGTACAACGGACCCCATGTACTCAATAAGTATCAAGCCTAACCTTGGGCTAAAAGCAATGACGAGTTTGGCAAGGTCTAATAATCATTTTCAACAACCAACAACGATAATAATAGCATAATAATAATAACAAAGGAAGAGCAGCTCAATAATATCAAGTTCATCTCTATCACATTAAGAGAAAATCAACATGCTTTCCAAATATATCAGTCAAGGAGCCAACTTCAAAGACAACAAATATCAAATAGCATGAGGAAGGTAAAACTCTATGCCGGCATAACAAGTTTTCATGCTAAAATCAAAAGCATCATAGTGTAACCATCAAGTAAACACAAGTCTTAGCACATATGCAGTGCCTGATATAATTGCCCCTCAATCATACTCTCAGAATGCTCAAGTGCATGCACTTACAGGATTATACCAGACTCTAGAGGGGTAAATCCTAGACAAAGCACTAATCAAATAAAAAGTCAACAATCAATATTACTTAGTGCAATATGGAGCCCGATGCAGCGTCCCCTCACAATCAACATCTCAGTCATCAATCAAAGCCACTCAGCCCAATACAGGGCCTGGACGCAAATGTCTCCTCATAGTAAAAATACCAACACGGTCCTATGGCCCAATATTAGTCATCAATATAAAATTTACCGGCCGTGTTTACAAATGAAACTTATAAACTTTCATACTGGTGTATAATCAATCTCAAAACCGAGACATTATCATTATCTAATTTACCAGGCATATTGACCCACGAAGCAATCTCGCATTTTAATAAATCAAAACAATAATAATATACACAGCTAATAATAGTTATATCAAGATTAAGAGTATACACATGCTTAATGGCTAGAAAATTTATTTTATTAAGTCAGTATAAAATACTTATCTCTACTTGAACCGTGTCATGACCCAAAAATTTCACTGGAATCGTGATGGAGCCTAACACCGCTTGCTTGGCAAGCTAACAACTAACAAGCAAAAATGAACTAAAATGACAGCTTTAAATAGTCTCAAATGCGAAATAATATACATAATTGAAGTCAGATAACAGTAAAACTGAAAATGATCCAAAAATCTGATATCACCGAGTATATGAGCTCTATAGGGTTTTTTTTTTTCTTTTTTTTTTCTTTTTTTTGCTCTATAGAGTATTAAGTACAAAATCTGGATAAGACATAATACTATATGAAAGACTGAACAGTAGTAATATAAATAGAGAGGGGACTCCAAGGCCTGCGAATGGTACAATTATGTTACCTCGAAATCTTCCAACAGTCCGAATTCGACTCACTAACAGCTAACAGGATAAGCAAAACCTAATCTGCACATCAAGTGTAGAGTGTAATATGAATACACCAGACCCAATATACTTAATAAGTCGTAAGCCTAACTTTGGGCTGAAAGCAGTGAGGAGCTTGGCAAGGTCTAATAATCATTTTCAACAACCAACAACGATAATAATAGCATAATTATAATAAATAAGGAAGATCAGCTCAATAATATCAAGTTCATCTCTATCACATTAAGAGGAAAATCAACATGCTTTCTAAATATATCGGTCAAGGCACTAACTTTAAAGACAACAAACATCAAATAGCATGAGGAAAGCACAACTCTATGCCTGCATGACAAGTATTCATGCTAAGATCAACAGCATCACAGTGTAACCATCAGGTAAACACCAGTCTTAGCACATATACGGTGCCACGCACAATTACCCCTCAATCATACTCTCAGCATGCTCACCTTGCCTTGCTTGAAGCCCCTGAATCATCACACATACTCATGCTCAGCATTGTGCGGGTGCCTGACATATGCCCCTCACTAAGCACATATCAAGTGCATGCACTTAGAGAATTATACCTAACTCTAGAGGGGTAGATCCTAGCTAAAGCTCTGATAGAACCAAAATTCAACGATCAATATTACTTAGCACAATATGGGGCCTGATGCAGCGTCCCCTCACAATCAACATCAAATTCAATAATCAAAGCCACTCAGCCCAATACGGGGCCTAGAGGCAAACGTCTCCTCACAATCAATACCAACACAGTCCTATGGCCTAATATTAGTCATCAATCTACTCAACACTTAATATGCTCACATCTCACGGTACCATACTCAATAATGCCGTAAGAGATATGCCAACATTCCATAGCTCAGCTCAAACCCATGTCACACAAGTAAGGACACTAACAACATGTGAGATAACATAAAAAGGGTATGCAAAGACCGAGATACAATATGTGGATATGATATCATGACTAGAAATATGATTACAACTAAGAAGACAACTCAACATAGCTCTATCAAGTCTCAATCAGATAAGTACAAAGCCTAGACATGGTTTCTAGCATGAATAATAGCTCGCATAGTCATACATGTCAAGCAAATACGGTATCAAAGAGGCATGATAGCAAAACAAGGCACATAATAGCCTAAATTCTACTCTGATCATGGTTTAACCATGGTGCATGTATATATGCTCGTCACCTCGCACGTGCGTCACCTCCAACACATAACAAATATCATAGCCAACGGGGAAATTGCCTTCAAACCATGCTTAGGAAAAATACTTACCTCAAAGCATGAGAATCAATACTTTAAAAATCCCTTGCCTCTGGAATTGGCCTCCGAGCGGCTCAAATCTATCTGAGAACAACTCAACAATGTTAAACAAGGGTATAGAGATCAATTCCAATTAATAAAGCTTCGGTGTTTATCCAATTGTACAAGTCAACCAAAAAGTCAACTCGAGCTCTTTCCAGAACCCGACAAAAGTCACAAATCCCAGTGACCTATTCGATTACGATTTTAATTCAAATCCCACCCCGATCAGGGTTCGAATCTCCGTTATTCATTCTCCAAAAGTAAGCACAAAACCCCCCAAATTTCTCTTTCAAATCCCATAACCTATGTGTAATAATCCCTGGGGAAACAAGATATAACATCAAAATCAAGTGGAAATTACATATCCTTAATATAGTAATGAAATGTCACGCCCCGACCTCAGGGTGCGCGACCGGCGCTCAACCGAGCAAGCCTGCTGGATTTCCTTCTACCCAACTCACCCATAAATAAAGAGAATACAAACTTCATTACTTAATAACACGAGGGTTCATGGACAACACTAGTTCCATTACCATTAGATACTTCACTTATACGTCTCCGAAACAATACATTTCACAACCATAGTTTTACAGCGGAAGCATGAGACACAATTACGACATCTTTAGTTTATCTTTCTAACACTAATACACAACCTTCACACTATTTCTATGGAGCCTCTAATAGATATAGAAGAGTACAATGATAGTGTCGGCAAAAAGGCTCCGGCTATATCTCAAAACAGAATATACACAGAACAAAAGATGCACAACCGCGGAAAGAAGTAGGGCTCACCAAGTCAGCTGAGAGACGAGTATACCGCTATCATTGGTCAATGTCTTCTGCTGTGGAACCACCTGCATCCATTAAAGATGCAGCGGCAAAAGGGACATTAGTACATGTCGAATAGTACTAGTATGAAAACTAAGCACCTATTCAAGGACTTGGAAATACAATATGACTTACGATGAGTTATGGTAATAATAGAAGGCTTAATTAGCCGTTAAAGCCACAACAAATTTAGTAAGAGCTTTCAATAATATTTACAGACTTCAAGTCGGGATCCTCTACAACTATCTTTACACAGAGCGGCCCCGCCGCCTCACCCCAATGTATGCGGGTGGAGGTACAACCATAATACCAGGAACTCTACACAAAGCGGCCCCGCCGCCTCACCTCAATATATACGAGTGGAGGGGTACTCACATTACCACAACACTACATATAGTGGCCCGCCGCCTCACCCTAATATATGCGGGTGGAGGTGTACTCATAATATCACAACAGTACATAAAGCGTCCTCGCCGCCTCACCCCAATGTATACGGGTGGAGGTGTACTCACAATATCACAACACTACACAAAGCGGCCCCGCCGCCTCACCCCAATGTATACAGGTGGAATGTGCTCACAATATCACAACACTAAACACAACGTCCCTGTCGCCTCTCCCCAATATATACGGGTGGAGGTGTACTCACAATACCACAATTTAGGGTCCCAAAACTGTAATAGTTTGTACAAAAGAGTTCCCTTTCAAATCAACCATTTGGCACCTTTGGCCTTAGCAGTGTAAGTTTATAAGGTTTTATCATATGAGAAAGGATTGCTAAATCACATTAATTTCATAGAATACCTTCATCCCACAAAGGATATAACATAATTAAGTCACAATAGACAATCTTTAACATATGAGGGTTTGGGGACGTTTTGCAATTTGAGAATCAATTTACTAGCTTGAAAACCCCACAAGAATAGCATTTCAAGTTCGAGTATACATGATAGAATTTTGTAAGGTTTCGGAAATTCCGATACTAGAAGAAGAGTTTTGCCTTCATTCTTCGATAGAGCTCCCCTTAATTCACTACACAGTTCCAAAAATCCTAGCAACTTTGATCTATTTAGAGACATAGCCAAATTGAACAAAAAAAGTAGGAAAATATTCATGGTATCAGCTCATTGGAGAGTTTTACCAAACACTAGGCGTGCATTAAGGCTTTAGGGTACTCCTATGGTGGATTCTTTCACCCCACACCCAAAGTTCCGACAAAAGAGCTCAACAATCTTCCCATTACCCTGGATGTTACATGCATTTAAAATAAACAACTCCCACACCCAAGAATTGCTTTACTAATTACCCATTTTTAGTCAAATTTCGAAATTAAGGGATAAGGTGTAGAATCTTACCTTTTGGTTGAAGACCTTGTGAATCACCCTAGAGAAATCTTCAATGTTTGAGCAAAGATTGATGATCAAATCAAGAGCTCCTCCTCTGTCTAAACCACTTTCCTCTCTCTCTAAAATGTAAGTTTGAAACTTCTAAAATGACCCTTAACAGTGTTTTATAAGAATGGGGTCGGGTTTATAAAACCAGAAAAAAAAAGAAGCTCTGAAACACCTTATGATATTGCATATGCGACCGCATAAAGCTTCTGCGGTCCGCAGAATGTCCCGCAAAATGGCCTGCGGAACTGGGCACTCCTGCCCCGCTCTGCGGCTCTTATGCGGTCCGCAGACCTGTTCTGCGATCACATAATACACCACAGAACCTCCCTCTGGATAAATCTTCATGCTCGTTCCACGGTCGATGTGCGGCCGGCAAAATTATTTTGCGACCGCATAATTGATCGCACAATACCATCCAAACTTGCCTAGTTTCCTGCTTCACTGCGGCCCGTATAGTGATTCTGCAGCTGCATAGTGGGCCGCAGAAATGTCTTCTTCTGCCAAAAATTTTCTTTACTCCCCAACGCACTGTTCAACCCAAAAAGTCCGTTCCGCGGTCTACCATCACCAAACATATTAGCCTACCTCGCCACCATGAACCTTGGGTTTTAGGTGAATTTTTACGGGGCCTTACATCCTCCCCCACGTAAGATCATTCGTCCTCCAATGAGGGTCAAATTCACCATCAGCATACAATGTGGCCCAATTGTTAATTCACTCACACCAGTAGTTTCAAAATTTGATAACTCCCTAAATTTCCAAAAATTTTGCCAGAGTCACCCCTGTAACTGGGCTTATCCACCTGTTAGAGAATCCCAGAAACCAATCCTAACAACATATACATAATTTGATGATGCAATATAACATAAAAACAACACTAATCATGGCCGCATAAGCAATATATTACCAGAATAGGAACATCCTTAGCATAAGCTGTACAAATGATACATAATTCATAGGGAACAATTTCATAGAACGATTATATAGCTATTCAAACAAATAAGGGTACTTCTTCTTCATTTCTTCCTCGATCTCCCAGGTGGCCTATTCAATCTGCTCGCTGCGCCATAACACTTTCACGGAGGCAATTTCTTTATTTCTCAACTTTCGGACTTGACGATCAATAATAGAAACTAGAATCTCTTCATAAGTCCATTCTTCAATAACCTCAATAGTCTCAATCGGAACAATGAGTGACGGGTCTCCATCTACTTTCTTCAACATAGACACATGCAATACCGGGTGCACTAATGACATCTTAGGTGGTAGCTCGAGCTTGTACACCACCTGTCCAATCCTGTGAATGATTCTATACGGTCCGACATACCTCGAACTCAACTTCCCTTTATTAGCAAACCGTATTACACCATTCATAGGGGAATCCTTCAAGAACACCCAATCATCTTCTTTGAACTCGAAATCCCTGCAATGCACATCTGAATAAGACTTTTGACGACTTTGAGCAGTTTTTAACCGCTCCTTAATGATCTTAACTTTTTCCATTGCTTGACACAAGGTCTGGCCCTATCAACTCTGCTTCCCCAATCTCGAACCACCCAATGGGCGATCTACATCTCCTACCATATAAAGCCTCGAATGGTGCCATCTGAATGCTGGCATGATAAATGTGGTTGTAGGCAAATTCTATTAGTGGTAAATGATCATCCCAACTACCTTTGAAGTTAATAACATAAGCGCACAAAATATCCTAAAGCGTCTGAATAGTCCGCCCTGCCTGCCTGTCGGTTTGTCGATGCAAGGCTGTACTAAGATTCACTTGAGTACCCAAACCTTGCTGATATTTCTTCCAAAAATTAGCCGAGAACTATGCCCCTCGATCGGAGATAATAGAAACTGGAGTGCCATGCAACCTGACTATTTCCTTGATATACAACTGAGCATACTAATCTACGGTGTTGGTAGCCTTAACAGGTAAGAAGTGTGCTGATTTCAAGAGTCGGTCCACATTTACCCAAATCGCGTCGAACTTGCGAGGAGTGCGAGGTAGTCCTACCACAAAGTCCATTTTGATCATATTTCCACATCGGAATTTTTATGTTCTGTGCCAACCTTCCAGGCCTTTGGTTTTCGGCCTTCACTTGCTGGCAATTTGGACATCTCGCCACAAAGTTCACTACATTCCTCTTCATATCATTCCACCAATAGACATCCCTAAGATCATGATACATTTTTGTAGAGTCCGGGTGTACGAAATACCTAGAAGTGTGAGACTCGGTCATGATTCTCTCCCGGAGACCATCTACATTTGGAACATATAAACGCCCTTGGTACCTTAGTCTACCATCATCCATGCCAAGAGAAAAGGCCATGGTCCTATGTTTTTGAATTCCAAAGATCTCCAATTCAATGAGAATGGAAATGGTGTCCAGACCATGCACCGTGACAACACAATCCCTATAGACTCGTGCAGCCACAATAGACTTACCAACTGGAGTAGATGCAGAGAACGACTCATGAAGCTATTCTAGTTCTATCCCAAATTCCATAGCAACATAGGGAGTGACATAGGACAAAGTGGAACCGGATCAATAAGAGCATATACATCATGGGATTGGACAGTCAATATACATGTTACAACATCCAGAGAAGCCTCTGAATCCTGACGCCTCCGTATAGCATAAAATCTATGGGGTCCTCCCGAACACTGTGCACCACCTCTAGCTGCAGCACGCTCTGCAGATGCTAGAGTGCCTCGAGCTGGAGGAGGTGCTGTGGATGTAGTAGCTACAGCGCTAGCTAGCTACGCCGCACCTCTGCCCATGATCCGATGGGACGAGCGTCGATCCTTCTAAATGTGACCCCTCACGCTGCACCTGTAGCATATAGCTAGGTCCATGAAGCAGATCCCAAAGTGTATCCTCCCACACTTAGGGCATTGGGGCTTCCGCTGCGGTTGGAATCTCCCTCCAGGCTGACCCTTCTGGTGGGGTTCCCTATTGCCCTGACTAGGCCTGGATGGAGGTGCACTCATTGAAAACTGAGCGAATAACCCAGATGGCCCTGATAGCCCTCCCCAAAATGCCGATCTATCACCACCATAAGAACCACCCAAGTTGCCCGCCATCCGGGCATTACTGCTATCCTCATGCCCCCTTCTATTTTTCAGTTTATGATCCTCTGTAGGTTGTGCAGATGCCACCATCTTCCCATAGTTCATATCAGAATTCAAGGTAGTCGTAGCGGCCTCATTAATAACCCAGGGGCTAAGGCCCTGCACAAGCCGGTGCACTCTAGCTTCCATAGTAGGCAACATGTGAATAGCATACTTGGACAGGCGCGCAAATTCCAGATGGTGCTCCCACACATTTATGCTACCCTGCTTCAGGCTCTCAAACTCAGTGGCATGGGCTGCCTTAGTCTCGGCAGGCAAGAAATGATCCATAAAAGCATTGGTGAACTCACTCCACCTCGCCGAAAGGCTCCCCTCATCACGGGACTCCTCCCACATCTCAAACAAAAAATAGGCCACCCCTTTTAGGCGGTAGGAGGCCAACTGTACTCCCTCCGTCTCAGTAGCACGTGGAGAGTCTTGTGCATCTCGTCAATGAAGTCCTGGGGTTCCTCCTCGGGATAAGTACCTGTGAACACTGGAGGATCCAACTGGAGAAACCTGTTCACCTTGTATCTAGCGGAATCCCCTGGCTGACTAGAAGAAGAAGGTGCAACATTTGATCTCTAGGACTGGGAGGCCACTATCTATTCCAACATCTGTATGGCTCCCCTATGATCCCCATCAGAAACAGCGGAACCAGAAGCTGGAGCTGGAGGTGGAACTGGAATATAAGTTGGAAGGACCGTTGCATCCTTAGTAGGTTTAGGAACTGGTGCAGTCTGAGCAGGAATAATGGATTCAGGCGGTTTAGTAATTAGGGAATATCCTCACCCCTCGAGTGCTCACTTGCATCATCAAATATCGAATCAACTGCCACTCCTGGGATGATAGTGGCTCCTTGCCCAGTTCTTGCCTTCTTCCAAGGCGCCATGTACTAAAAGTTAGAGTAAAGCACGAGTAAAAGAAGGAATAATCTTACAATCAGCTTCATCGCATGATCGAGAACATCAAAGAAGGGTATTATTCCTAAGTGCCCAAATAGCCTCCTAATTATAGATGTGGTCGACAACACAGCGATAAGAAAGACTCTACTAGACATGGCTCCGAGACATCCTATGACACTTTAAAACCATAGGCTCTGATACCAAGTTTGTCACGCTCCGACGTCGGGGAGCGCGACTGGCGCTCAACCGAGATAACTCGATCGAGCAAGCCTGCTGGATTTCCTTCTACCCAACTCACCCATAAATAAGAGAATATAAACTTCATTAATAAATACCACGAGGGTTCATGGACAACACTAGTTCCGCTACCATTAGATACTTCATTTATACATCTCCAAAGCAATACATTTCACAACCATAGTTTCACAGTGGAAGCATGAGATACAATTACGACATCTTTTTTTTTTAATACAATTACGCCATCTTTAGTTTAACTTTCTCACACTAATACACAACCCACACTATGTCTACGGAGTCTCTAATAGATATAGAAGAGTCAATGATCGTGCCAGCAACAAGGCTCCGGCAGTACCTCAAAACAGAATACTCACGAAACAAAAGATGCACAACCCCGGAAAGAAGTTGAGCTCACCAATTCAGCTGAGAGAAGAGAGAACCCGCTATCATTGGTCAATATCTTCCGCTGTGGAACCACCTGCATCCATTAAAGATGCAGCGTTCCCGGCAAAAGGGACGTTAGTACATGTCGAATAGTACTAGTATGAAATCAAAACACGTATTCAAGGACTTGGAAATACAATATGACTTACGATGAGTTCTTGTAACAATAGAAGGCTAAATAAGCCGTTAAAAGCCACATCAAATTTGGTAAGAGCTTTCAATAACATTTATAGAAAGTCAGGGATCCTCTACAACTATTTTCACAGAGCGGCCCCGTTGCCTCA
>MCJB01008700.1:85727-125298 GCA_002018475.1 Nicotiana obtusifolia
AAAAAAAAAAAAAGGAACTCTACACAAAGCGGCCCTGCTGCCTCAACCCAATGTATATCGGTGGAGGTGTACTCAAAATACCACAACACTACACAAAGTAGCCTGCTGGCTCACCCCAACATATGCGGGTGGAGGTGTACTCACAATATCACAACACTACACAAAACGGCCCCCCCGCCTCACCCTAATGTATACAAGTGGATGTGTAGTCACAATATCACACCACTACACAAAGCGGCCCTGCCACGTCACCTTAATGTATATGGGTGGAGGTGTACTAACGGTATCACAATACTACACAAAGCGGCCCCGCCGCCTCACCCCAATATATGTGGGTGGAGGTGTACTCACAATACAACAATTTTGGATCCCAAAACTATAATAGTTTGTACAGAAGAGTTCCCTTTCAGATCAACCATTTGGCACCTTTGGCTTTAGCAGTATAAGTTCATAAGGTTTTATCATGAGAAATGAGTGCTAAATCACATTGATTTCATACAATACCTTCATCCCACAAAGGTTATAACATAATTAAGTCACAATAGGCAATCTTTAACACATAAGGGTTTGGGCACGTTATGCAATTTGAGAATCAATTTACTAGCATGAACACCCCACATCAATAGCGTTTCAAGTTCGAGTACACATGATAGAATTTTACAAGGGTTCAGAAATTCCGATACTAGAAGAAGAGTTTAGCCTTCATACTTAGAAAGAGCTCCCTTTAATTCACTACAAAGTTCCGAAAATCCTAGCAACTTCGATCTGTTTAGAGACATAGAAAAATTGAACACAAATTAGGAAAATATTCATGGTATCGGCTCATTAGAGCGTTTTACCAAACACTAGGCGTGCATTAAGGCTTTAGGGTCCTCCTATGGTGGATTCTTTCACCCCACTATCCAAAGTTCCCACAAAAGAGCTCAACAATCTTCCCACTACCCTAGATGGTACATGCATGTAAATAAATAACTACCACACCCAAGAATTGTTTTACTAATTACCCATTTTTAGATAAATTTCGAAATTAAGGAATAGGGTGTAGAATCTTACTTTTTGGTTGAAGACATTGTGAATTACCCTAGAGAAATCTTTAATGTTTGAGCAAAGATTGATGATCAAATCACTTAGAACTCCTCTTCTCTCTAAACCACCTTCCTCTCTCTCTCTAAAATGTAAGTTTGAACCTTCTAAAATGACCCTTAGCAGTGTTTTATAAGAACGGGGTCGGGTTTATAAAACAAATAAAAATGAAGCTCTGAAACACATCTGAGGTCGCATATGTGAACGCATAAAGCTTCTGCGGTCCGCAAAATGGGCCGCAAAGTGGCCCCAGAACTGGGCACTCCTGCCCCACTCTGCAGCCATTATGCGGTCCGTAGACATGTTCTGCGATCAGATTATGCGCCGCAAAATTAGTAGCTTGTTACTGAAGATCACTAGAAAAATTAGTGGCTTGCTATTCTAGGTGTTAAACTAACTTAGTTTCAATATGTAAGGTATGTTTGGAAGTTAAGGATATTGGGTATTAATTAGTTGGTTACTTGTATCCATTTCCATAATCCCAATGCAAAAAAAAAAAAAAAAAAACTTAATACTTTGTTAGTTTTAAACTTAGCATATAAAATATATTTTTCATATATAAATTTATTCGTTTGGTTCGGCATATTTTTTATTTATTTTTATAAAATTAAAAACCTACCCTATTATTCAGTGCAGTTATAAATTTATATAAAAAACCTATGGTTTGTTAAAAGAATCTTATAATCGGTTCGGTATAGTTTGATTCAGACGGTTATTAAATATCCTTTGACATCCCTAGCTGCTTGTGCGAAGAATTTTCCCTTCTACGCATGTGCTCTTGCGCTTCCAGCTCTGCATCGTCGGACTTCTCCTGCCCAAGCCCAGTTTCGCTTTTGCGTAATACCCCCATGCACCTACGACCTTGCACCTACGGCCAAAGTTCTGCAAGTGCGACACACCAGAACTAGTTCTGCCAACATCCTCCCAAATGATCGGAAATCCATCTGAAACATTCCTGAACCTCTCGGGACCCCGTCCAATCATACTAACAAGTCCCAAAATACAATACGGACTTACTCAAAGTCTCAATTCTCACAAAGTAACATCAAAACCACGATTCACACCTCAATTCAAACTTAATGAACTAATCAAACATCCAACTTCCAAACTCATGCCAAACTACGTCTAATCAACTTGGAGTGACCCAAAGTTTTACGCACAAGTCTTAAATCACCACATGAACCTATCCCAAGGCTCAGAATCCCAAACGAACCTCGATAATCACAGAGTAAACTATGAGTCAAACTTAACATTTCTCCAAACCTTCAAGTTTCCAACTTGTGACAATTAAAGCCAAAACATCATAGGAACCTACAAATCCCAATCTGGACATACACCTTAATAACCTTGGTCAACTCTTATAATCTATGTTTCCAACAATGGAACTAAGTATCTCGATCACTCCAAAACCTTTCTGAAACCAAACCAACAATCCTCGCAAGTCAAAAAATAATATGCAAACACAAGGAAATCATCAAATAAGGGAATGGGGCTCAATTAAACAAAATGAATGGCCGGGTCGTTATATTCTTCCCCTGTTAAACAAACATTCATCCTTGAACGAGTTTAGAAGTGCATTGATTATAGGCAGTTGAACAAAGTTACAATTAGGAACAAGTATCCTTTACCACACATTGATGACTTATATGACCAGCTTCAGGGAGCTAGAGTATTTTCAAAGATTGATATGAGGTCCGGTTATCACCAGTTGAACCTTCGGGATTCTGATATTCTAAATACGACATTCATGACCCGCTATGGTCACTACGAGTTCCTTGTGATTTGGGCTGACCAATGCCCCAAGAGCATTTATGCATCTGATGAACAATGTATTCCATCCATATCTTGACTCTTTTGTCATAGTATTCATTGATGATATACTAGTGCACTCGCGCAACCAGGCGGATCATGAGCAGCAATTGAGGATTGTACTACAGACGTTGATGAAGAAGAAGCTTTATGTTAAATTCTCCAAGTGTGAGTTTTGGCTCGATTATGTGGCGTTCTTGGGGAATGTGGTGTCCAATGAGGGTATCAAGGTAGATTCAAAGAAGATTGAGGCAGTTTAGAGTTGGCCCAGACTGTCTTCAGCTACTGAGAAATGGAGTTTCCTTGGTTTTCTCAGATATTACCTCCAATTTGTGGAGGGTTTCTCGTCTATTGCTGCACCTTCGACTAGACTGACCCACAAGGGTGCTCCATTTAGGTGGTATGATGAGTGTGAGCAGAGCTTTCAAAAGCTCAAGACTGCCTTGACCACAACTCCACCTCTAGTTTTACCTTCAACATCGACTTCAAATACGGTGTATTGTGATGTTTCTCAGATTTGTATTGGGTGTGTATTGATGCCGAAGGGTAGGGTAATTGCTTATGCTTCACGCCAGTTGAATCCCCATGAGAAGAACTACCTTGTTTATGATTTATATTTGGCAGCTATTATTCATGCATTTAAGATTTGGAGGCTTTATCTCTACGGCCTGTCTTGTGAGGCATTTACAGATCATCGGAGTTTACCACACTTGTTTAAGTAGAAGGATCTAAATTTGGACAGCGGAGATGGTTGGAGCTGTTAAAAGACTATGATATCACCACTTTGTATCATCCTAAGAAGGCCAACGTGGTGGCCGATGCCTTGGGTAGAAAGGCTGTGAGTTTGGGTAGCCTTGCATATATTCCTGTTGGTGAGAGATCGCTAGCATAAGATATTCAGGCCTTAGCCAACCAGTTCATGAGGTTAGATGTTTCAAAGCCTTGTTGGGTTCTAACTTGCCTGTTTTCTCGGTCTTCCTTGTTTTAGCACATCAGAGAGCATTAGTATGACGACCTCCATTTGCATGTCCTTAAGGACATGGTACAACACGGTGATGCCAATGAGGATTCTATTTGAGATGATAGGGTGTTTGGGATGCACAATCGGATTTGTGTGCCCAATGTGGATAGGTTACGTGAGTTGATTCTTGAGGAGGCCCACAATTCGCGGTATTCCATTCATCTGGGTGCCGCGAAGATGTATCATGACTTGAGGCAGCATTATTGGTAGAGGAGAATGAAGAAAGATATAATGGAGTATGTGGCTCGGTGCTTGAACTATCAGTAGGTGAAGTACGAGTATCAGAGGTCGGTCGGTTTGCTTCAAATACTTGAGATTCCATAGTGGAAATGGGAGCGTGTTACCATGGACTTTGTTGTTAGGCTCCCTCGGTCTTTGAATAAATTCGATGCTATTTGGTTGATTGTGGACTAGTTGACCAAGTCTGTGCATTTCATTCTAGTTGTGACTACCAATTCTTAGGAGTAACTAGCTGAGATCTATATTCACAAGATTATTCGACTTCACGGTGTGCCAGTGACCATTATTTCTAATCAGGGCACGTAGTTCACATTGCAGTTTTGGAGAGCAGTACAGTGAGAGTTGGGCATACGAGTTGAGTTGAGTACAGTATTCCACCCCTAGATGGACGGACAGTCCTAGCGCACCTTTCAGATATTGAAGGATATGCTACACACTTATTTAATGGATTTCACGGGTTCTTGGAATCAGTTTCCACTGCTTGCTGAGTTTGCCTACAACAATAGCTACCACCGAGTATTCGGATGGCTCCTTATGAGGCCTTATCTGGGAGGCGATGTCGTTCTCCGGTTGGTTGGTTTGAGCCGGCAGAGGCTAGTTGTTGGATACCGATTTGGTTCAGAATGCCTTAGAGAAAGTCAAGTTGATTTAGGATCAGCTACATACAGCACAGTCTAGACATAGGAGCTACGCTGATCGGAAGGTTCGTGATGTTGCCTATATAGTGGGAGAGTAGGTATTGCTTATAGTTTCACCCATGAAGGGTGTTATGAGGTTCGGGAAGAAGAGCAAGTTGAGCCCTAGGTATAGTGGCCCTTTTGAGTTGCTTGAGAGGACTGGGGAGGTGGCCTACAAGCTTGCATTACCACCTAGTCTATCGGGTGTTTACCCAGTGTTTCATGTTTCTATGCTCTGGAAGTACTATGGTGATCTGTCTCATGTTTTGGATTTCAACACAGTTCAGTTAGATGGGGATTTGGCTTATGATGTGGAGCCGGTGGCTATTTTGGATCGGCAGGTTTGAAAGTTGAGATCAAAGAATATAGCTTCAGTGAAAGTTCAATGGAGAGGCCAGCCAGTCGAGAAGGTTACTTGGCACACCGAGCAGGAGATGTGGATTAGATATTCACACCTATTTGAGACTCCAGGTATGATTCTAAACCCATTAGAGGATGAATGTTTGCTTATTTTATGTTCACTTATAGTTACGTTACTTGCTGGGGTGGTTGGTTTTGTTTTGGGGCTAATTCAGAGTGAATTAGGATACTTAGTCCCAAGAATAGAAGCTTCAGTTGCAAGAGTTAATCGGATGTTGGCTATTATGTAAATGACTCCGGAATGGAGTTTTGATGGTTCTGATAGCTTCAATGGTAATTTTGAACTTAGATGTATGTCTGGATTTGTATTTGGAGGTCCATAGGTCCTTTTGGCTTGAATTGGCGAATGCGGGAAAATTGAAGGTTTGGAAAGTTAGAAAGTTTGATCGAGAGTTGAATTGGTTGATACCGGACTCGGATTTTGGTTTCGGGAGTTAGAGTAGGTCCGTTGTGTCATTTATGACTTGTGTTCGAGATTTGAGGTCAATCGGAGTTGGTTTGGTATGATTCGACATTAGTTTTAGAAGTTGGAAGTTCAATAGTTCATTAGGATTGAATTGGGGTGCGATTCGTGATTTCGATATTGTTTGATGTGATTTAAAGCTTCGACTAAGTTCGTATCATATTTTTGGACATGTTAGTATGTTCGGACGGGGTCTCGGGGGCTTCGGATATGATTTGAATGAAGTTCGGCTTAATTTTTGCCTTGTAGAATTGCTGATCTCATATTTGGTGCAGTCTTCATCACGTTCGAGACATGGAGATCGCGTTCGCGTAGAGTTGCTCAGTGGCAGGAGGTTTTGTTCATAGCGTTTTCAAAGATCTAGTGGGTATGCGCATCGCGATCGTGAGAGGGGACTCGTTTTCGCGTAGAAGGATGAGGCCGGCTTGGGCACCAGGCATTTGGCCTTCACGTTCGCGGGAGAGGGTCCCGTTCGTGTAGGCATTAGATCAAAGGTCATCGCGTTTGCGGCAGAGGCATCCTGTTTGCAAAGGAGATTTTTGCAGATGAGGATTTTTATGCTTCGGGAACGCAACTTATTTTACACGTTCGCGAAGAAGAGCACCTGGGCAGAATGTTTAAAATCCCAAATCGTGGGTTAGAGTATCATTTCACATTTGAAGTTGTAGAGCTCGGTTTTGGGCGATTTTGGAGGGGATTTTTACGTCTTGGATCAAGATTAGTGTTTTTGACCTAGGTTTGTTATTTTATCATGATTCCATCTTTGTCTTAGCATCTAATTAGTGGATTAAAGTGAAGAAATGGGGGATTTTGTGGAAACTTTGAAAAAACGAAAAATGGATGTTTGAAGGTCGATTTGAGGTCGGAAATGGATGATTTTGGTATGGTTGGACTCGCTATTGAATGGGTGTTCGGAATTTATGAATTTTGCCGGGTTCTGAGGTGTGGGCCTGGGATGACTATTTTATGTTGGTTAAAGATCTTAGCTTTATCATTTAGAATCAATTCCTATAGCTTTTATTGATAGTATTACGTTATTTTGGCTAGATCCGAGCCTTCCAGAGGTTGATACGCACGGAAAAGGCTTGTTAAGGAGTAATTTGGCTTGTATGAGGTAAGTATCTTATCTAGACTTGGTTGAGGAACTAATTGCCTAAATTATTGTGATAGCTACGTGCTATTAGGTGCGCACATGTATGGGGTTTGAGCCCGTGTGCTAACACCGGGGGTATTTATCCATGCTCGGGTTGTGCTTAGGCTATGATACGCCTAGATTTGACTGTTAAGCTTTAAGCTATGATGTTTCTCTCCTCGGTGACATTGTTGTGAGCTATTTGAGCCATGTTAGAGGCTATGTGGAGGTTTAATCACTAAATGAACTTGATAAATGCTATTTTGTGATGGAATTGCCAATTTGAGTTGTGATAGCATACTTTGCACATGCCTACACTTTAGCATGTCATTTATACCAGTACAAGAGCATGAGATTCGATGTTCATTCATCAGATACATGTATTCTTATTTAATTTCTCTTATGTGATATGAATGGTATGAGTGCTTGTGACCACGCTGGGCAGATTGTTGTTGTTGAGCTTGTGACCACGCCAAGCGGATAATTGTTGTTGTGACTGTGACCACGCTGGGCAGATTGTTGTTATTGTGCCTGTGATCATGCCGAGCGGATCATTGTTGTTGTGCCTGTGACCACGCCAGGCGAATTGTTGTTATTGTTCTTGTGACCACGCTGGGCGGATTGTTGTTGTTGTGCTTGTGACCACGCTGGGCGGATTGTTGTTGTTGTGCCTGTGACCACACAAGTCAGATTATTGTTGTTGTGCTTGTGACCAAGCCATGTAGATTATGATATTGAGCCTGTGACCGCGCCGGGCTGGTATCACATTGAATTGGTCGTGCTTGCATGTGGATATGGATCCATCTCCCTAGGATCACCCTCTCATGTTTCTCTCTTGATGCTGTACTCGCGGATATTGAGGAAAACTGATCAGTGGTTTGGTATGGAATTGGAAAGGTTGAGGAAATCTGGCCAGTGTTGTTTGGATTTTGCATTTTATATTTACTTGCAATTTCCATGATTATTTACCTGATTTAACTACATATCATCTCTATATGTCGAATATTGACTAAGCAGAGTATTTGAGAAACTGTACATATACACACACAGATGTTTCTCCATGTGCTTTATGACTTGATTTTATTATTTCTCCGTACTTGCGAAAAAGATGAAAGTGTTCATGTGATAGCTAGCATAACTTATGGTTTGTGCTTCTTTTATCTCGCCGAGATTAGCTACGATACTTATTCAGTACATTGGGTCGGTTGTACTCATACCACGCCATGCACTCCATGTGCTGATCCAGGTACATCTGGATGCGGTGATTGCTAGATTTATGCTAGTACCTTCTTGGTGACTTTGAGGTAGTTGTTATGCACCCGCAGACCTTGGCTCTCCTTCTTTTCATTTTATTCAGTACTGTTCTATTACTTAGACAATTGTACTAGGCTTTCAAATTATGTTGATACTTAGTAGCTCATGTACTCGATGACACCAGGTGCTGGTATGGTTGTAGTCGAGTTTCAATTACTTTTATCAGATATTTATGAGATTTTGCATTATTGAGTTTATTAAACCTGTTTTATTCAAATGTTTAGCTTTTATGTGATTGTCGGCTTGCCTAGTAAGTGTGTTAGGCGCCATCATGACGGGTTGTGATTTTAAGTCATCAAAAGTAATGACGAGGCTTTTAAGTCAAAGATACTAACTTTTAGAACTTTTGCAACTCAATTACATGTATAATACAGAGAAAATACTCCAGAAAGACAGTTATAAAATAAAGAATATCAACAGTAAAGGTGCACAACTGGATATGGTAATAAACAAACTCTACAAATTATACATGTTCAACAAACACAACTTGCACCAACCCTGCTCACAAAGAGGTGTGGACCACATAATATTTGTGCTCAAATACTCATAGATGACTGTAAACTTGTGTCCAACATGTTTCGATTCCGTATCAATTGCCAAATAACACGTTTACAAGAACCTTTCAAGAATCAAATATATTAATGCATGATGACAACTTTCTTATCACGACAAAATGATATGCTATCGACAACTCAACAAAACATGAGATACTACCTCCACATAGGTACATCCATCTTGTCAATCAAATCATCAGATAATAACTGAGGCAAAGATTAGCATGTTAGATGCAACGCAAAAATCATGTAAAAATACATGACAACATAAAGAATTCACATGCATATTCAAGAGTGTCACTCTCGTACCCCCACATAATCCTCATCAAGAAAAACACCTTCAAGCCATTACATAACATCATCAATAATGCCACCCTTATTTCGCCACATGTGCGATATCAAGAAATGCCACCCTTATTTTGCCACATGCACATATCACTTTATTGTGCCACATGTGCATTTTCCCCAAGAATGCCACCCTTATTTCGCTACATGCGTATAATTAAGAATGTTATGTTATAGAGCCACATGCACAACAATCACAATGCCACATGTGCAAATGAAACCCCAAATCGAACATCAAAGACATCGTGCCATAATATCATCACAATCGCACGGCAAAGACCTTGTGCCACAATATTTTTCATAAATCGCATGGTAAAGACCTCGTGCCAACACCCAATCAATCCCCCCAACATTTCCACATGTGCCATAATCACGATAATGCGATAAGCCAAGTATATCAAAGATATAAGCCCGTAATGTTTTCAACAAAATGCACAAGGACATAACAATAATAAAATTTGGATGGGTGTTCAACATATAAAGCATGACTATGGCTAAATCAATTGTAGCAATCAAGTTCAAGTAGTAATATAAGGATCACATATGTGTCACAGAGTGCACACATCCCAATCAAGGCACAACACAAAAACAAGTATGGATGTGTGTTCATAACATATGTGTACCTACGTCCGAGGCAAGTATAACATAGATCTCAAGATTAGTTTATCATGTTCAAACTAAGGCAGCGATAGCCTTAACATTAGCTCTAGCATATTTTATTGTGCTCATGTAGTCAATTAATTGAATAATACTTAGAATAATGTAGAACACACAACCAAACAAGCAATAAAGTATTCTAGAATCTACTCCGAGCATGAATACCAATGGCACATGTATATAAGCTCGTCACCTCATATATATATCACCCCCTCACGTAGCAAAAAATATCAATTATTAGGAAAAATTCCCTCAACCAAATTTAGGCAAGACATTTACCTCAATAAAGCCCAAATGAAACCTCTAAAATAGCCTTTCCACTAAAAATCACCTCTGACTGGCTCCAATCTAGCCATAAAATAACTCAACAATATCAAACAACGCTATAGGAATTAATTTCAAACAATAAAGTTCTAATCTTTACCCAATTTTGAAAAGTCAACAAAAGTCAATCCTCGGGTCACCTGGTCAAAACTCGAATAGAGGGGTAGATCTAAACTATATAACCCCACGAGTCTTAATATATGATTAGAATCTAAAATCGAGTCCAAATCAACTCCCGAATCCCCAAATTTCTTTTTTCAAAACATAGTCAAAATCTCCCAAAAATTCCTTCCTAATTTGATGATTTTAGTGTTAAAATCCATGAGAAATCAATGTATAGTATCAAAATCAAGTGAAAATCGCTTACCCAGTGGCTTTATATGAAAATCCTCTTCAAATTTTGCCCTCTCCAAATCTAGGTCTCAAAACATGATAAAATGGTTCTATGTCCCGAAATACTCAGCTATTAACCAGCTGCACATGTCGCAATTGCGAACAATGCTGACACGAAAAATGTTGCAAATACAACCACAACTCTGCAGAAGCATAGTCCTTCCCCTAGGCGGCTTGTCGAACAAGCGACACCTGACTTCGCCAAAGCAAACTACACCACTATTGCAAAACCAAAATATGCCTCGCAAATGTGATATCCGCATTTCCGACCAACTCATCGCAAATGCGAAGAACCAGAACCAGCAATAAAAAATCATACAAAATGATTCAAAACAACCACGAATCGCACCTGGGGCCCCGTCCAAATATACCAACAAGTCCAAATACATTTTCCAAACTTATTCAAAGGCTCGAAACATCTCAAATAACATCAAAACCACGAAAACACCAAAACTCATCATGCAACCTTCAAATTCAAGAACTTTAAATATTTACAACCAAGCGTCCGATTCATACCTAAACAACTCGGAATGAAATCAAACTTTGCACACAAGATCCAAATGACAAAAAAGTCCTATTCCATGTCCTAGAATAACAATCCGAACCTGATAACCACAAAATCAACTCATGGTTAAACTTACGAAATTTCTAAACCTTCAAATTGTCAACTTTTGACAAAAGAGCCAAATCATCCTAGGAACCTCCGAATAAAAATCTGGGCATACGCTTAATTCCAAAATCAACATGTGAACCTACTGAAAACTATCAAAACACAAATCCGCGGTAATTTACTCACAAGTCAAACCTTGGTCAACTCTTCCAACTTAAAGCTTCTAAATTGAGAATTACTCTTCCCGAACAATCTCGAACTTCCTGAAAATCAAAATCAACCATGCACGTAAGTAATAATGCATCATATGAATCTACTCAAAGTCTCAAATCAAAGAAGGAGATGGTATAACCCAAAATGAGCGATTGAGTCAATACAAACAAACTCCCCAAATCTAGTGTCATCTTCACGAGCACCTAGCAAGAGACTGTCTACTAAACATGGAAAGAAGTAAATACACAGGGATAGGTAAGTAGGGAAGCAGGTCTCCATGTGCTAAAAGAGCAGCTCACCATGAAGTCTCCAAGTAAGTTCCTACATGATTGTCTGGGTACCACTAGTGCCTGTCTCAGAATCGGTACAGAAATATGCAGAAGCATAGTATAAGTACAAAACTACAGTACTCAGTAAGTATCAATCAAGCCTCGAAGAAGTGGTGATGAGGGGGCGATATTGACACTTAATAACAATAAAATAAACAAGTAAAAGCATAAATTTAACAAAAAAAAGGCATAGTACCGTTCCTAGGAAAACCTACTACCCAATTCAACTACGGGTCCCCAAATTCTAGAGAGAGAAAATCTGGCGCCAGGCGAGACAGTAGTTCGACCAGCTTTGGATTTTTCCTCGATCTGCTTGTCTTTGTCCCTGAATCTGATTCGTGAATTTGGGAAGCACACTCGAGCAGTTCCATTGCCTATTTCTAATTTCAAAAGCTTCAGCTCACCCTATTTCTGGAACGCAATAGTCGTCAGTTGCATTAACATTTCGAGCAACACTGAGTTAGATCTGTGATTCTGGATTTATGATGCAAACTTGAGCAGTTCATCCTTGTCTCTGTAATGATCTGTTTCTTTTCATTTCTGTTTTGGTACTGATTAATCGCAGAGGTTTGAGTTGAATCTGGAACCTCAGCTCAGGAAGCTTGTTGCCCTGCAACAGATTAAGCTTGAGCTACTGGGTTCTGGGCATTGCTACCAGTGAAGTTGCGAAGAGCAGAGTCTGAGATCATGGTTCTGGTTTGTGAAGTAGTATGGATTCAATGGCCACTGGCCAGCCATCACCTGTGGTTGGTCAGTCGTCGTCTCCGTCGAATACACACATGAATTAGCCCCACAAGTACGCTGATCTGCTTCAACCTAAAGTATTGAATAATGTCACCCAAACACAAGCCATCATCCCTATTAAGCCAGTCGAATTTTTACATGGCGAACCCATTGTTCGATGGAAGAAAACAGAAGTTAAGCAATCGATTGCAAAACAAGGTTTGCAATTGGCAGTCATAGGAAAATTCTCGTATGGGAAACCTGTGATCAATGACTTACGTAAAGTCATTCCAATCCAATGCGAACTCAAAGGTCCATGTTCGATTGGCCTCATCGAAGACAATCATGTATTGATAAGGCTGTCGCTGATGGAGGATTACATTGATCTACTATCAAAACCTGCTATCTATTTGAAGGTGCAAGGTTCCATGTGGCAGATGAGATGCACGAAATGGAATACGTGGTGGACTTCAGAGGAAGAAACGCCAATAGCAGTCGGTTGGATTAGCTTTCCGGAATTGCCTCCTAATTTCTTTGGCAACAAATTTGTTTTTTCACTGGCACGAGTAGTAGGTAATCCGTTACATGTAGATTTGGCTACACAAAATGGTACGAGACCTAGCTGTGCCAAGGTTAAAGTGGAAGTTAATTTACTATCTAAATTGCCACAAAGAAATAAGATTGTTGAGGAGGAGGATGAAACTGGTCCGGAAGTCTCAAAATGGATAAGAATAAGGTACGATTATATGCCCAAATACTGCAAGAGCTGCAAGAAGCAAGGACACAATGAAGATGAATGTTGGGTTATTAATCCACACCTAAGGCAGTGGGAAGATAATAAGAATAAAGATAAGGAGATTGTCGGCACTGCTGCAAATGAAACAAAGGTCCTTACAAGTGGTAAGGTGGTCGGCAGAATCATTAATAATCAGGAGAAGCATGAATGGATACAAGCAAGGAAAAATAGGCATCAAAGGGACAACAGAGGCCACATTTTAAATGCATCAAAGGAAAATGAAAAATTAACTGCCAAGGTGAACGGTACCAAGAAGCATCAGAAATTGATTACTGAAGTTGAGGAGGCATCTGGTTTAAATGCTGACAAACCTATTGTAAATAGCAATATGTTTGCCCTACTGGATTTCCAAGAAAATGATGCTATTGAAAACAATAATTTGATTGTGAGTGATGAAAATGCTGCTCGAACTGACAGTGTAGTAGCCACAGCAGTAGCTGAATCTGGAAAGAAAGAAAAGACTTATAAAAGGAAAGAACAAGAATCTACTGCACATTGGGTGCAAAGAAGTTTCAGGCCAATCTTGGTAGATACTAACACTTCTTGCCAGGAAATACCTTCACAAGACACTCGAGTAGAGCGACAACTAGCTAACAATGCAGATCAAAATGACATTGTTACTACAGTTAGAAGTGCAGGAAATCAGTTAGCAAATCAAATGCAAGATGACAGTGGGAAACGACAAATGTCTGAAGAGATATCAAGTGACAAGGAGGCTGATGACGAGGAAGTAGCAGAAAGCCCATCGAACATAAGGACCAATCAAGGACACCTCGATGCCACCAGATTTCTGGATCAAATTAAGTTTAAATCGAATTCAAAATTGGTCGAGACCATGTCAAGCAAGCAAACTCATCTTGGAATCGACATCTCTGATGATCAACTTGAACAGCCATCGACACCATCATTGCTTGTGAACAAATCAGGAAATCGACCACACTCCAATAAGGACATCTAGGAAGGAGTAACAGAACAACAAAATGAAGTTACACAAAAATCAAGAGCAGTTATAGCAACAGTTGATGGAGTTCCACCGCATCTTCAAGACTCAGCTGAGGCTGGTTCCATGGATAATCGTATTGCCACAAGTTCAAATGCAATAGCAACACAAAAGGGAATCTTGACCATTCATTCGACAGAGTTGTAGTTGGCTGGGTAAACGAGCAGGGAAAAAGCTAGGCAACTGCAAATTAATTTACCATTGAAGAGTCCACTGCAAACACTCCATGATATTGTTACCCACAATGTTGAACCAATTGATAACCATTGCATACAAAGTCATCAGATGGAGGAAGAAGGAGAAGAAGAATCAATTGCCGCGAATTTTAAGCAGATGGCAAGGGAGGCAGATTTATCCCCAGCATCTAGCCTTAAAGCAGTGAAGACGAACAAGAAATCACAACACAAAAGAGCAATCTCAACCTATAAGAATTCTGCCCAAGAGGGCAGCCTCGCATAATAAATGATGATGAAGGTCCTGATATGGAACATTAGGTCTGTCAATACAGAGCAGGCCTTCCCAAGAGTGATCAATATGCATCGCGAACATGATTTTGCTGTTATTGCGCTGATGGAACCATTCCAAAAAGCTGGACATATTCAGAGGTATAAGAACAGATTGCACATGGAGGATGCCTATTCAAACATAAATGGGAAGATTTGGTTGTTTTTTAATGCATACCTTGAGTGGGAACTGGTGATGGACACGGAACAGCAGGTAACAATTAAGCTACAACATCGTGACTGTGATAAGCAAATCATCATGACGTTTGTCTACGCAAAATGTAACGCTTTGGAGAGATTGGAACTATGGGACAATCTGTACTACTTAGCCAGTGATATGGACAGTCCTTGGATGGTTGGCGGAGATTTCAATGTTCTGTTAAATGAAGATGAAAAGATAGGTGGACGACCAGTTTTGCCACTAGAGTATGAGGACTTTGCATTCTGTATTAATTCGTGTGGATTGTTCGATCAAGGATATAAAGGAAGTCCATTTACATGGTGGAATGGGAGGCCAAACTCGGAGTGCATCTTTAAAAGAATAGACAGGATTGTAGTTAACTCTGAATTCCATAATATGTTCCCAACTGTAGACATCGAGCAGTTAATTAGAACTGGTTCTGACCATGCTCCATTACTCATGATCTATGGTGAACAAGCAGCGCCATTTGTAAAACCTTTCAGATTTTTAAACTTTTGGACTAAAAATGAAAGTTTTATGGATGTCGTTCGAGAGAACTGGTCAGCTGATTTCATAGGCGACCCATATCTCATTTTTAAGCATAAGATAAAAAAGTTAAGGCCGCTTTATCAAAGTGGAGCAGAGAGACTTTTGGAGATATATTCAAGCAGTTGGCAATACTTGAAGACATTGTGAAGGTGAAGGAGATGATGTTTGAGGAAGATCCATCGAGACAAAACAGAATGGTCCTTCAAAGAGCCCAAGCAGAACTCAAGAGATATTTATCAATCGAGGAACAATACTGGAAACCGAAGGCTGGAATGACATGGTTCGAGGAAGGCGACAGAAATATAAGATTCTTCCACAATCTTGTAAAAGGTAAAAGGCAGAAGCTACAACTGAAAAGGATTCAAATCGAAAATGGAGATTGGCTAGATGGTCAGTAACAGTTATCGAAGGCAGCAGTTGATTTTTTTCAAAAACAATTTACAAATGAAGGAGAACCAACAGATTATTCTATGCTCGAAAATGTACCATCGATGGTATAACTGGAACAGAACTTGGAATACTGTAGATATCCAACGTTGGAGGAAGTAAAAGCTGCTGTGTTTGAGCTAGGTAATGAGAGTGCCAGTGGACCAGATGGTTTCACAGGACTCTTTTACCAGGTATGTTGGGAGATTATTAAGTTCGACATACGCAACATGGTTCTTCACTTTTTCAGAGGTGCACCTTTGCCTAAATCGATTACTCATACTAATCTAGTGATGTTGCCTAAGAAACCCACAGTTCAAACATTCTCTGATCTAAGGCCTATTAGTTTGAGTAACTTCATTAACAAAGTCATATCAAGAGTTATTCATGATCGACTAGAAGGCTTCCTTAATAGCTACATATCACACAATCAATCTGGATTTCTAAAAGGCAGGAGTATTTTTGAAAATATTCTACTCACACAGGAGATTGTCACTGATATAAGGAAGAGAGGAAAGCCTGCAAATGTAGTGATTAAGCTCGATATGGCAAAGGCGTATGATAGAGTTTCTTGGAAATACTTTATGCACGTTTTGAGAAGGATGGGCTTCGCCGAGCATTTCATAAGTATGGTTTGGAACTTACTGTCAAATAACTGGTACTCCGTTTTGGTCAATGGACAATCCACAGGCTTTTTTAAATCGAGTAGGGGGTTAAAGCAAGGAGATCCTTTATCTCCAGCCTTATTCATTCTTTCTGCTGAGGTACTGTCGAGGTCACTTAATAAGCTATTTGACGATAGATCTTTTGTGGGATTTGGAATGCCAAAGTGGTCAGACCCTTTGAACCATTTGTCATATGCTGACGACACCATTATTTTTGCATCTGCGCATACACCATCAATGCATAAAATAATGGATGTATTAGCACGATATGAGAGGGTCTCTGGACAGCAGATCAATAAAGGAAAAAGCTCTTTTTTCATGCATCACAATGCAGCAAATGTACATGTCCGAGCAGTGGAACAAATTACTGGATTTTCTAGAGGCCAATTTCCATTCAAGTACTTGGGATGTCCAATCTTTTACAGCAGGAGAAGAAAGGAGTATTACAATGACCTTATTAAAAACATTAAGAATAAGGTGCATTCTTGGAAGGGTAAGCTTTTATCATTTGGAGGAAAGGCGACACTAATTACGAGTGTACTTCAAAGCATGCCAGTACACATGCTTTCTGTGATCGATCCTCTAAATAATGTTATGGAGCACTTGCACAAAATGTTCGCAAGATTTTTCTAGAGCAATAATGAAGAAGGAAGAAGCAGACATTGGGCATCATGGCAAAATTTGTGCTTGCCTAAGGAGGAAGGAGGACTGGGATTTAGGTTGTTGCAGGATGTGTCGAAGGCATTATTTGCCAAGTTGTGGTGGAAGTTTAGAACTACAAAAACACTGTGGTCTAACTTCATCTGGAACAAATACTGTAAGAAGGAATCACCAACAGTTGTTCGATTCTCTCAAGGCTCGCATGTTTGGAAACAAATGTTGAAAGCAAGAGACAATGTAGATCATGAGATTCTATGGGAATTAAACAGTGGTGAAACAAGTATATGGAATGACAACTGGACAGGATTAGGGCCATTGTACCATGTTGTTCCTGAAGACTTTCATGTACAAGAAGGCTATCAATATGTTTGCGAACTGAGATCAATTAAACAGGAGTTTGTCAAAGAACTATACTTTTCCCAATTTATAACATCAGATAAGACTTTTCATCTACAATTAGCATAAGGAAAATGCATCTCTATGCCTACATGTCAATTAATAAGATATCGTGTTACTGTCTAGCATGAGGAAGGTGCATCTCTATGCCTACATGTCAGGTATCATGTCAGGTAATAAAATGCCAAGTCATTGTCTAGCATGAGGAAGGTACATCTCTATGCCTACATATCAAATATACATGTCAAGAACTCAATTTCACAATGAGCTCATCAAGTACACACAATCTTAGCACACTTCAGGTGCCTTGCTCAAATGCCCCAACAACATCACCATGGATCCATCAAATACTCACCCTTAGCACTATACAGGTGCCTCGCATAACTGCACATGATCAAAGCGTGCATATGAAATACTGTGCCTGCGCTCACTGCTAGCATGTCAGACTCTGGAGGGGCAAATCCTACCAAAGCGCTAATCATAATCACTTAACCAAAATGGTGGGGCCTGGTACCCATATAGCCTCAAATCGGTATAACATAGCCCAATGTGGGGCCTAGCATATGCATCACCTCAATCTCAATATAACCATTATGGTGTGCAACCTAATCCAAATATCCATTATAATACGGCTCTATCGCCCAAATCAATCAACAACCCACTCACGTTTCAATATATAGACATCTCACAGAAACACAATCCAACTATATAACACGAACTATCACAATATGTCACAAATATAGTTAAAACTTGTGCCACGTACAAGGACATCAATATCATGTGAGATAGCAACTCAAAAGTGCATAAAGACAGAGATATAACATGCAGATGTAACTATCATTACTATTAAGTGTTACTACGGCTAAGGAAAATAGCTCAACATGGCGAAAATAGCCCCATCATATCTCCAACAACTGAGCAGGTAGCCTGGGAATGCACCATGAATAATAATCCACGTAGTCGCATAAATGGAGAAAACATGATATCAAAGAAGCATGATAGCAAACCAAGGCATATTATAGCTTATGAACTATCCAGATCATAAATACCTCGGTACATGCAACCCCGCCCGTCACCTAGCACGTGTGTCACCCCCAACCCATCTCAAAATATTTACCCTCAAATCCAACTTTAGAATGTTACTTACCTCAAGCAAGCCAGTCGATACTCTAGAAATACCATCCACCACAAATCAACATTCGAACGACTTGAAACTTGCAAAAAGACACTCAAAAACATCAAATAGTTCCATACGAAACAAACCCAAATGATAAAGTTCGAATCTTTAATCAATTACTCAAAGTCAACTAAAAAGTCAAACCTGGGCCCACATCTCGAAACCTAAAAAACTCACAAATTTCGACAATCCATTGGAATACGAGTCTAACCATACTAACTTCACTCAAATCCGACTCCGATCGATGTTCAAAACTCAAAAATTCACTTTAGGAAATAGTAGACAAAATCCCCAATTTCTCTTCTGAAATCATTAATCAAATGCTAAAATCAAACATGGAATCATGAAATGTAATCAAAATAGAGTAAAAAATACTTACCCCAATCCATGTGGTGAAATCCGCCTCCAGCATCGCCCAAATCAGAGCTCCATAGCACAAAATATGATAAAATGACAAAGACCTTCAAAATAGAAAACTGTATACACTGTTCCAGAGGTACCATTCACAAACGCGGAAGAAGCCTCCCGTTCGCGAAGCACAAATCACAACAGTCCGCAGAAGGCTTCGGTTCGTGTCGAAGGCCTTGCGAATGCGATGCACAGCCTAGAAAACTCTTCGTGAACGCGTATTCCATGTTGCGAATGCGATGCATAAAAAACTTGGACACCAATAGCTTACGCGAACACATCCCACATGTTACGAATGCGAAGAAGGAAAATTACTCACCTCCAATATACTCTACGCGATCGCGGCCTGTCTTTCGCGATCCCGAAGGACACCAGGAACAACAGAAACCAGCAAAATAAACATGGAGAAAAATGGTCTGAAATCAATCTGAAACACACCCGAGCCCCTCGGGACCCATTCAGAACATACCAACAAGTCCCAAAACATAACATGGACCTACTCGAGGCCTCAAATCACACATAACAATATCAAAACCACGAATTGCACCTCAAATCAAACTTAATGAACTTTTGAACTTTCAACTTCTAAAACTCATGCTGAACCATATCAAGTCAAGTTAGAATGACCTCAAATTTTGCACACAAGTTCCAAATGACATAACGGACCTATTCCAACTCCTAGAACAACAACTCGAACCCGATATCATAAAAGTCAGGTCTCGGTCAAACTTATCAACATTCCAAACTTTCAAATTTTCAACTTTTGCCAAATAGTGTCGAAACCTTCTAGAAATATCCAAATGCAAATCTGGGAATACGCCCAAGTCCAAAATCACTAACCAAACCTAATGGAACTATCAAAACTCCGATTCGAGGTCAAATACAAAAAATTCAAACTTGGTCAACTCTTCTAACTTAAAACTTCCTAGTTGACAATCATTCTTCCTAATCAATCCTGAATCACCTAAAAACCAAAACCGACGGCACACGCAAGTCATAGTACATCACACGAAGCTACTCATGGCCTCAAACACTCGAATAGAGTAAAAATGCTCAAAACGACTAATCGGGTCGTTACATTCTCCCTCACATAAACATGCATTCGCCCTCAAACGTGCTAAGAGTCATTCCAAAACCATCAAATTACTGTGTAAACTCACCATGCACATACCTAGAGGTGATCCCACATCACCCTAATCCATATAAGTCTAACATAACCACCTAATTGAAGATCCTTACTTCAACCTTAGTCAATAAGCCTTAGAATCAAATCTCTAACATCCGAAATCCATTACAATACCCGAATCTTGCATTCACACACTATATAAGTCTAAGCATGTTGTATATAGTCATAACCATAATCCAAGATATAATCACATGATATACCACATAACTCAAATACTCATAGCAATAATTTCTGGCCATAATAGGTGATCAATGACAAATTCGGTACCGGTAATAAACCTCATGTCAAATAGAACCTTGTTTCAAACCTTCATACATTGACAATGTTGAAAGAAACATGCAGAAACTCATAATCACCCATCAAATTAAGTCGTGGATCTCCCTCGCCGATCAAGAACCAAAGCCCAATTCTAAGCTGATTAGTGACATTATTCTTCCAAACCTACCGTAATCAAATCTGATAGCACCCATTATAGGTCTAGTTACCTCGACTCATCAAATACAAGCTGCCCATGGACATGCTATGCCAATACAAACCAAGCCATAAACCGTGCAATCTGTGCACCCATAAATAACGACTCAAATGTACCCAATAATGGAATATAACTCAAATGAGGGAACCGTGCCGCCACTTCAACAGATACCACCACAAGCGCAATGCTATGAACCTATCATATAAAGGAGAACTAAAACACACAAAATTAATAAAAAGAATCATATCCCAACATAACCCCACGTAGTGCATGATCCAATCCAAACACCGATCCACATGAATACCCTAAGCCTTAGTGCTCAAATCAACAACCATACACAAATCAACATCAAGTACACGAAGTGCATAACCATAACCATAGAAAAACAAATAGCACAATATTCCAAAAGTTGAAGACCATATCCAAAGCGCAATCAGCCATTCAACAACCTAAGTACCATCTCGTTCGAATTTCGCCACAAGGCCCAAACAGAATTCATCGTGCAGCTAACCAACTGATCACAACCCGTCGTAGCATAGAAGAGTAACACATCGAACATATCAGAACACGAACAGCTCAAATCTAACAGAATGACACTTCCCCCAACAATAGTCGTGCTGGGTCAACAAATCCGACCTGGTGTAGGATACATATCCTTATTAGGCCTACCAATGGGCCCCCAAATCAACTCCGGTCATCCACAAATAGATAAATAACAAGTCCAGCATAATCTATCTAACTTTGGTCATACCTTCGCATCCCCCGTGCCGCATAGCAAAATCTAAGCATTAGCAGTTGATCAACCAGGTAAGTACCACAATACTAATAAAGCCTCTGTAAGTCAAAACACAGTGCGGCTTTTGAAATGCGCACCCTTCTCAGGTAATACCAAGTAGTACTAGCATTCATCTAAACATCTGAGACCATCCATGACATCTAAATTCATGACCTCCCCTTTAGAACTGAACCGCCACCTAGTACATACAAACCTCAATCCTACACAATGCACCGCATCTATCATACAATCAAATAAAACACGAGAATCCAGTTATCGACTATGAGTAGCAAGTAGGAGTACATACTCAATCAGTCAGAAACCAATTACTTGACTCCCATCCAAGAGAAAATTATAACACGTTTTGAAACCCATATGCACATAATCAAGCCATTAGAACTAAACTTCCTCTAACTCAACCAAGTCACGCAGGTCTCCTAGCCCAAGAGTATTGCCACAAAACACCCGTAAAGCCTCACCACGTCATAAGAACCAAAAGAACCGAGCATACCGTTACCATACTTATCCAACCTACTACCAAGCTGTCCTATATCCTCCGAGTTTCTTCTAAATTGCATTTAAGTTAGCACTTTTCCTTGCCATAATACCACGACTCTCAACCAAAACTCGTCACACAAGATCCTAGCATGAAACCATGTCACCCTAAAGCCCATAAACTATTATATTCCTTCATAAGCACCCAAAATATACATCAGAGTTACCCACTCTGAAGAGACCTTATGTGAATCTAAAGTAATTTCCTTAATCCCTATGATATAGAATGTAGAATCCATAATGATAAAAAAATATTGCGAGTACCGGTACCATCCTACGCAAATCTCAAGTCTTAGCCATATACAAATCCAGAAAATTCTCAAATGCCACATATGAATCATAAACTCATTAGAACCTTCTCGAGAGTTATCCACTCCATTCAAATCTCAAATGCACCGTTCAAACGAGCCAAACGACCTGTGCTCCATTAGCACACCAACATCCAAAGAAGTAAGTGATTGAGGGGTAAATCCCCGTGTTAATATGATGCGACAGTTTCCCTTTATATGGGATGAGATTGGCGTGTTGAGATGTTTTCCCCTAAAATGGGATGAGATTATTGCTAGCAAGATGTGATGTGATGTCGACCCACACGGTATTGTGGTGAGACGGCTTAGCCGATCAGGCTGAGATCGGATGCCATGCCACGCACATGGTGGTATTGTGAGGGTACGTCTTGGGATGAGACGGCTTAGCCGGTCAGGTTGAGATCGAACTCCGTGCTAAAAAACGGTGGTGTATCGGTGCTAAGGATCTCCCAACTTAAATTATCGAAATCTATTTGAATTTTACCCTTCCCCTGACTCGACACCTCGATACCGTTTGAGTTTTTTTAATTAATTTCATGTTTTATTCTCTGTTTACTGTTGCTCTTTCAATTAAGAGGGTATTTAGTTTTACATACTAGTACTATTCTATATATACTAACCTCCCTTTTGCCGGGGCGCTGTATCTTTAATGGATGCAGGTGGTTCCATGGCAGGCGGTATTGATTAGTGATTCTGCACACCCTCTCCTCAGTTGATTAGGTGAGCCCCACTTTATTTTGGGGTCCTGTATCTTCTATCCTTAGTACATAGTGTTTTGAGGCATAGCTGGAGCCTTGTTGCCGACAATATCATAGCACTCTTTTATTCCTATTAGAGGCTCTGTAGACATAATGTGGGTTATATCTATTTTTTGAAAACTTAAACTAAATATGTTTTAATTGTACCATTTGTTCCACTTTAACTATGATTGTACAATGTACTATTTTGAAGACTTGTTAATGACATAACTAATGGAAATGAACTGGTGTTGTTTACATGACTTCTTACTGACTAATTAATGAAATGCATTCTTCTCTTTATTTATGGGTGAATTGGGTAGACGGCACCGTGCATGCTTTCTCGACTGAGGTAACTCTATTGAGCGTCGGTCGCGCTCCCCGAGGTTGGGGCATGACAGAGGAGGAACACGTGCTACAGCTAGAGCACCTACCAGAGCAGCAACTGAGGAGCCACCAATAGCTCCAATTAGGGGACAGGCACCGAAGGCCTCTGTTGCTACCCCGAGACTTAATGAGACTTAACGAAGTTCCTAAGCATGTTTGGTACATTGGGTCAAGAGAGATTTGTTTCGGTTGCACCGGCTACTTAAGAGACCGAGTGAGGAGTTGAGAATCATGCCGCCCGTACTCTAGAGTAGTGGGTCCACATTGGTCAGGTTCCAAGTGTCATGCCAGCACAGCCTGTTATTCAGATTTAGCCTGAGGTCAGGCTAGGGGCATCAGAGGAGGAGCAGCTAAGACTTCAGAGATTCAAGAAGTATTGTCTTCTACTTTCAATATATTAGCTTTAGAGGATGCACACAGTTTTCTAGAGAAGTGTCATCGTATTCTCTCCACCATGGGTATTGTGGAGACTAACGGGGTTGCTTTTATGACATTCCAGTTGTCGGGAGCAGCGTATCAATGGTGGGGGGTTTATGAGGAGGGTAGCCCAGTCGATGAAACTTCACTTTCACGGGCCTAGTTTTCATAGATGTTCTCGAGAGAGTTTGTTCCTCAGACCCTTCAAGATGCATGGTGTGCGGAGTTCGAGCAGTTGTGCTGTTAGTTGCAGAGTATGCTGTTATATTCAGTGATTTTTCCAGGCATGCACCTGCTTTGGTTTCTACAGTTAGAGAGCGAGTTCATTGAAGGTCTCAGTTATGATATCTAATTCAGCATGGCTAGGGAGTAGGAGATGGATGTTCCATTTCATCAGGTGGTAGAGATTGCCCGCCGATTAGAGGGCATACGAGGCCAGGAGAGAGAGGACAGGCAGGCGAAGAGGGCCGATTGTCCAGGAGGATCTACTGATCCCTATTTTGGAGGCAGGGTACGTCATGGTAGAGGTTTTATGGGTCAGCCAATTCAGTTTGTACTTCAGGCTTCATGGGGTGCTTCAGATATCCATGGGTCCTAGAGTACCCATACCAGACAGCTTCCGCAGCTATGTTAGCGGAGAGGTTGCTTTCAATGTGGAGGTACCAGCCACATGGTGAGCGATTGTCCCAGACTCCAGGCAGATTTGCCACAGCAAGGTATTCAGGCTATGAGTTCTGCTCTAGTTGCTGCTATGCATACACCACCAGCTAGAGGTGGAGGTTAGCCGGGTACAAGTCGCCCTAGAGTGGGAGGCCGGCCCATTGTTATGCTCTTTCTGCTTAACTTTGTGTGGGAAGAACCACCCCGTAGGATTTGGGTTGATTGTGCTATTTGTGTTATGTGGAAGACGTGGTGGTGACGAGTGCGTACACGGGCAATATGTGGTATTTGACCGGTTTAGGTTATTTAGACTCTTTCCATGACTTTAATTGAATTGTCATAACATGTTATATCTCTCACTATTAATCTACTCTTACATGTGTTAATCTACTCTTACATGTTTTATTTGACGTTGTTAGCACTTGTTCTATTTCTTACTTGTTATTTGCTCGTATATGCTTCACTTGAAGTTATTGTCTTCTTTAATCTTGCTACCTCTTTAATTGTTGAATTACTTTTACTTGAAGTTGTTATTTTCTGTGGAATATCTTCTTATCGAGTTATTGGTGTTGAAGTTGCAAAAGCCGTTATCATCATTGAGGTGAATTTTGTTAATTGTTGAGATATCTTTCCTTGATGAGCAATTCTCATTCATTTTTTTTATTTTTAAGATTCTAGTACACATTGTGCTTTAGACATGGGCTATTTGTTGTGAAAACATTGGTATTATTGATCTTTTGGCAAGTTGTGGCATATGGGCACTTGTAGTGCGAGTTGTGATTTCCTTGTGATACTGATACACATGCGGTGGTATAAGGCTTGGGCGTGATACACATGCAGTGAGATAAGGTGGGTTTGATATGCGTGTTGCTAGTAAGGAAACTACTTGAAGCCACATGATGAGGTAAGATGGGCTAAAACGCATGTAGCTATTTCGAAAAGAATAATTTTTCAAAAGTAAATGTAAGGCTCACGCGGTGATATAAGGAAAGGTTGTGATTATGATTTGTGAAATGTGATTTCGAGGAGGTATCTCGGGTGTGATTCCTGTTGTACATTCTATGTTGGGGCAACTTGTTGATTTGAACAATTGTTGTTCTTCCTTCAATTATTCATCCGCATTTTGATTGTGTTTAGTTATTCATTGTTATCTTGGTGTTGGAATGATTATGGCTTCTTTTGTGAGTCATGCATTTTACGTGATTTGTTGTATTGATCTAACATGCCAATTTGTGCCTCCATTATAACTTGGTAAATTGATTGTCAATTTTAACTTAATTGCGTGGATTCATTACATCATAGTCTGTTAAGTTGTTGGTAACATAACGATTTGAATAAAAGAATTATCGACATGTTTTAGTCTATGTGTCTCTTAAGATAGAGCTCGTTATCTCGCCCGGTGCCTTATTACTTTAAATGGTTATCGCCCTTTTACTATAATTCAGTTCTTAAATTTTACTCAATTCCCTGTTGATTGTTCACCTTACTTAAAATTGTTATCAAGTTTTTCTTTTAACAAATTCAATATTTAATTCGTTAATTTAACTGATGTTTTGCTTAATTTAATAATGACATTTTTACTCAATTTTATTGACTTCTAAACAAAACCCATATGATACTCTATTTTGTATAAATTGTATTTTATTTTACTTTAGTTGATTTCTAAAATAAACTCGGTATTTCATTATTTTATTCAAGATTGTTATTATGCTTTATGGTGTTTAAATATAACTCTCGATTATTTTAAGTAGCGCGTGGACTTTGCCGTGTGAAGGTAATTGTCATTGTGGCACGAGGTGCCATACGCGTAAGACTTGAAAATTGTGGTCCATGATATGTGAGTTACGAGGTAATGTGCCTCGGGGTAATTCTTGTTTTAAGCCCATGTGTTGGGAACGATTTGATAATTTGAGTAGTCACTGGTTCCTCCTTATTTATGTTCATTCATATCTCATCGGTTTTCTGATTATGTTGCTTCTCTATTACCCATGTACTACTTTCTTCCATTTGTGTTTCTTTTAGTTTATTTTTGGTTGTAAATCAACAATCTTTCCGCCGTTAGCCTTATATTGATATTCTTTCCATTGTTAGCTTCATGTATATCTTGTACAAGTTTCTATATCTAGTAGTTGTCTTGACCTGCCTCGTCACTACTCTATCGAGGTTAGGCTTCATACTTACTGGACATCGTTGTGGTGTACTATTTTTTTAGTTAAACATATATTTTATTAATAGAGACAAAGTACAAAAGTAGAGGGGGCATAAACCTTACCTCCCAGAAGAAAATGCATGTACTCTTAGTCATCCAAAAGTGATAACTAATTGTACCTAGGTAGTTGTAAGGAGTTAGACCTATGATGATGTAACGATTGACAAGTGAGATTTTTCTAGGTCAGCTATACAAAAAGGTACACATGTTCCTATTTCTACCAAATGGATGAGGGGTGTGATCCCTTGTATATACATCTGACATCTATCCGCAGTGTTTAGAGTTCGGAAAAGTGTGACATAAAAGCATGAGCTATCTTTAATTTTGCTTTGGCGTTGAGTATAGGGAAAGCCAAGTTGAAGATGGCTATCGGGATATACCATGTGACTGGATAACAGTGTTGTTTGTGTTGCTGGATGAGCAATATTCTAGCTGCTGCTGTTGGTTCTGGAGTTGGAGTGATGAGTTGAGTGCTGGAGCTGCTGCATGTATGTGTGTATCTTGTGTCTTCTGTTAGGTTTTTTATTTGGCTTGCTGCTTCTGAGGGGGATTCTGTCTTTTTTTGATTTAGCAGTTAGGTGACTAGCTGACCTGTTGTTGATCCTGTCTGAGTGCTGCTTCTGTTGGTAATCTGTTGACAGTGCTTCTGTGTCCTGTAGCTATTGCTGGCTTGTTGTTTGCCCGTGTATATTACTGCTCCTGTGCTGCTGTGTGTTGGCTGGATTCCAGTGATATATAGTAGGGGGAGAGGTCCATGATGATTGTTGTAGTTACAACAGCTGGAGCACTAAGAGTGCTAATACCACACATTGCAACTGCAGCAATGATCTGGACCAATCTAAGCTGTCTGTAGTGTTGTGAAAGTTACTGAGTTCATTGGTGGCGTTGATGTTTATATTGTTTTTTCTGATCTCTTGATTCTGACTTTTAGGACTGCTGCTGCTTTGAATGTGTGTTTCCTACTGTTGGTGTTGTAGTTGGTCTGAATTTGTGTGTTGGTTTTGATGACTTGGGTGGCTTTGATCATCAATGCTGGCTTCATAAGTGACATTGGTGGTATTTCCTTCCTTTCTAGTGATATGATCATGAGAAGTGAGTCTGTTGTTGCTTTGAATGAGCTTTTCCTGCTTCTGCAGTGGTGTATTTGCTAGATTGAGCATATGTCTTCCGTTGATTTGGCAATGATATGTTTGGATTTTTCGAATTCAACATTGGGCTGGCTGGCTAATTTAATGTTATGATGGATTTGCACAAGGTGAGTGGGGTCCAGTATCAATACCAAAGTAGCAATGGAATGACCACTAGAAATGCTGATACCACACATTGCTTCTTCAGCAGTGAACTGACCTAAAGAGTGTAGCATTTGTTGTGAGTAACTGTTCCATAAGTTTGAGATGCTGATGGATAGAGGGATGAGAAGTTGTTGGTGACTTGTGGAGCTGTTGTTGGTTTGGCTCTGGTCTGCATTTGTGTGTGGCAATTGATACTTTGGGTATCTGTCTTCTTCTAGACTGGCACTAATGAATGTGGCATTTCCTGAGTAAACTTTGAGTTGAATGTTTAATTTGGTATTGTGGTAGAGTTTCATCCTGTACATCTTGATTTTGAAACCAGACTGACGGCAGCCCAGGTTGATTACCAAAATAGTAATATCATCTTTGGTACTAAACTGGATCAGCCAGTATACCTGCAAAATTAGCAAACATGTTAGAGGAAAAGATTGGTTACAGGCAGTGCTTGATCCCAGGCTGTTGCTAGATCTCATCTGTTGTGGATGACTGTTCCATTTGGGTGGATAATGCAGCTGGTTGGTTGTTGTAGCAGTTTTAGACAGGCAGATTAGGAAATATTCCTGGTTATGTGACTGTGTGCTTTAGTTACGGTGGCTTCCAGATTTTGGTGTGTCTTGGGGGTGTAAATGTGTTGGCAGTCTGATAAGAATATATCTTCTTGGGAGATTATGTGCCTGCATCTTAGTATGGAGTCACAATCCCATACTCTCCTCCTTGTTGGCAACTCTAATGGGCTCCTTGCTGTCTGGAGAGATTTACTTCCCCTTGTTTCCTGCCACTCTTATGCGTAAATATGGACATTGACTCTTATCACTATTCACCAGCCTTCTACTTTGTGTATCCAAGTCATCAAAGTAGTAGCATTCCATAGGTCCAACATCTAGAGCATAGTTTGCAATATGATCTGCCAGTCTGTTGCCTTCTCTGAAGGTGTGTGTTACTGTTGCATTGCACCTTACCATCAGATCTTTGATTTCTGCAACAGTTTCATTAATGGATCTTAGAACTCTCCATTCTCCCTTTATGCCTTTCAGTAGCATCATTGAATCAGTATGGAGATCTATGAGAAGGTGGTCATTGTTGACACGGAATCTCAAAGCCTCAAGCATTGCCTCTACTTCAGCTTCTGTGTTTGTGCTTTCATGAATCTCCTTGCTACATGCATATATTACATCTCTTTCTTCATTTCTTAATACAAAACCAATTGAGCTTCTTCCTGCATTACCCCTAGAAGTTCCATCTGTATTGACTTTTATCCACCCTTGATTGGGGTATTCCCAGATCACCTTTGTGTACTTCAAAGTGGGAGTATACTCCTTCATCATGGTAATTATATCTGGCCATTTATGAGGGAGGTTTTGGATACCTGGCTTTCTGACTTTATTGAGTAACTGAAGCATGGAGGAGACCTGATATATGACTCTATTGACAGTGACTGTATCTCCATATTTGTAGCTGTTCCTTCTCTTCCACAACTCCCACACAATTACTGATGGTAGGGCTTGCATTATAGGTTTCAATCTAGAAACAACATTTGCAGTCCAACATTTAACCACAGCCTGATGCAATGTAATTCCATCCATGCTAATTCCTACTTTACCAAGAAAGTACCTCCACACTTTGCTTGCGACATATGAAGTGAAAAACAAATGCTGCCTTGTTTCTTCTTGTGATTTTATACAGCACCAGCATTTAGATGCCATATGGTAGCCTAGTTTTCTAATGAAATCATCCTGTGGTAGCTTATTTCTCCAAACTTCCACATGAAGAAAGCAATTTTGAAAGGCAAGCCTTGCACCCATATCATCTTGTAAGCCATATTAGGATCATCTCTCCTTCTGAGATACTCCCAAGCAGATTTGACAATGAAATGCCCTTGAGCTTCTAGCATTCAGTATGGTGTATCAATAATGTCCTCCCTGGTTGGAGGGTTCACAGTTTCTACTATATGTAGTGCAAGTTCTTGAGGCAAGATTTCTGACAGTTTGTCCATATCCCAAGCTCCATCTTTCAGGACCTCATACACATTGTGTATGGATTCATCAATTGGAAATTCCACTGGCACAAAAAGGTAAAGTGCTCCTAGGCCAGTCCAGTTGTCAAAGCAGAAAAGTAAGGATCCCATTTTTGGATGCCAGATGATTTGGTGCTCTATGATATCCCTACATTCCAGCATCTTCCTCCATAAGTGTGATCCCTTTTTCCATGGAACCAATACTGCATTCAGCTTCCTGCAGTATTTCTGGCACATGAAGGCACTCCAAAGGCTTGGCTTGGTTCTGAAGTTCCACCACAACTTGCAGAACAGGGCTTTAGACACATCATGCAGGGATATAAAACGTATTCCACCTTCATCACAGGGCATACATAGAGAGTTCCATGATGCCCAATGTCTGTTGTTACCTCCAATAGTGCTGCTCCAGAAAATTATGCAAAGATCTTATGTAGTTTGTTGATGACATATTTGGGTGGATTGACAGCAGAGAGTAGATGTATTGGCATGCTCTGAAAGACATGTGAGATCAACACTGCCCTGCCTCCCACCTAAAGTAGTTTTCCTTTCCAAGACTGCAACTTATGTAGTACTTTGTTACTAAGTCCTTGATAGTAGATCATCTTCCTTCTGGAGTAGAAGATGGGGCATCCCAGGTATGTGAAAGGAAATTCCTGCTTTCCTACACCAGTGATTCTTTCCACTTTTGTAACCACATCAAGACTGGCAGAATGATGCATATACACAGCAGATTTATTTTTGTTAACCAACTGCCCTGATGCTGCCTCATATGCATTCAAAATTTCCATTATCAGTTGTAAGAAAGTGGAATCAAAAGAGGAGAATTTGATTGTGTCATCTGCATACAATAGGTGGTTTATTTTTGGACTCCATTTGGGTAGTCCAAAGCCACAGAAGAATAAGTTTAGGTGCAGAGCATTCAAACCTCTTGAGAGAGATTTGGTAGCAAGAATGAACAGAGTAGGTGATAATGGATCACCTTTCTTAACACCTCTTGTTGATTTGAAAAAGCCATGTGATTGTCCATTGATGAGCACTGAATACCTATTGTTCCCAATAGTGTCATATACCAGTCCAATAAAGGTCTCACTGAATCCCATTTTCCTTATTGTGTTTGTCAGAAATAACCATGATAATCTATCTAAAGCTTTTTCCATGTCAAGCTTAATTACAACATTTGCCCAACTTTTGTTCTTAGTCGAATATCTATGATGATTTCCTGTGTTAGGAAAACATTTTCAACGATAGTCCTTCCTTTAACAAAGATTGTTTGTTCTGGAGATATCACAGCAGGCAGCAGCTCCACCAACCTCTCATTATTACCCTTGAGAAAATTTTGTTGAAGAAATTGCTTAAACTTATGGGCCTCAAGTCAGAGAATGTTACCACTTCCTTCTTTTTTGGGAGAAATACCAAATTTATATGTGTCACACATTTTGGTAACTGCCTCCCTGAAAAGAATGCCTTAACCATGTCGTGAATGTCCTCTCCAATGATATCCCAGCATGAGTGATAGAAGGCACCTGTGAAACCATATGGCCCTCCTGCACTCTCTACATTTAAGCGAAACACAGCATGCTTAACTTCTTCTAGTGTGGGCTGTTTGACCAGTTCTGCATTATGCTCCATGTTTATTAAAGGAGGGATGTTATCAAGTATGCTGAAATCAGTTGGTGTTGTATTTTCAGTGAACTCATCTTTATAAAAATTGATAGCTTCTTCTGCAATTTGTTCCTCTTCTTCAATCCAGCTACCAGAGCTATTCTGAATTATTCTCAGCTGAAGTCTTTTCCTTTGACCATTTACTTGAGAACGAAAGAAATTGGTGTTTCTGTCTCCATCATTGAACCATGACATGCCAGCCTTTTATTTCCAAAAATTTTCTTCTATTGCTAGATGCTTGATTAGTTGTGCTTGTACCTTTTGTAGTCTTTCTCTGTTCTGCTGGGTTGGCCTTTCCTCAAACTGCTTTTTGTGGACAAGAACCACTTCCTCCATGCTTGCAATATTTTGAAATATGTCTCTATAAGTTGCTTTACTCCAGAGTGACAGTGTCTTTTTGAGTTTCTTGAGTCTGTGATTGAAAAGGATAAAAGGATCAGCATAGAAGTCTGCATGCCAACTCTCTCTCACTACTGCTTTAAAGGAGTCATGTTTGATCTAGAAGTTGAGAAATTTGAAAGGCTTCTTGATTGGCATTACTTCACTGTCACACTTTAATAAGAGAGTGCTGTGATCCGAGTGAATCTTAGATAGATGAGTGACCTCCAGCCTTGGGAAGGTTTGTTGGAATTCCATATTAGCTAGACATCGATCTAACCTTTTGAAGATACAGTATTCCTCTGCTCTGCCATTCCACCATGTGAGGATACTACCTTGAAGCCAAGATCAGCAAGGTTGCAAGTGTTGATGTAGTGTCTGAAGTCATCTACTTCATTAAAGGGTACTGGTAGGCCTCCAAATTTTTCTTCTTCATCCCATATCACATTGAAATCTCCCCCTACTAGCCATGGGACGGTCATGTCTTGAGCCATGGCATACAGAGAGTCCCTCAGTTCTATTCTCTCTATTGGATTACACTTAGCATATACTAGTGTGAGGAAAAGTTCCACATGTGTTTCTGTGTGGAACAACCTCAGAGTTAGTTGCTGCACCATGTCATACAGGATTGTTTTTCATACATGTCATCAATGAAGGCCCACATTTTGTTCGAAACATTGACCACAGCTTGTGAGAAGCCAATCTTTCTTCTGTATCTGGGCCATCTTTCTTGCTTGTTGCATTGGTTCCAGGATGCTAATGAATTCAAAGTGATGTTTTTTGTGCAGTGTGATGAGCCTTTCAAAAGCTTGCATCGTGTTCACTGATCTAATATTCCATATGATTGCATCCATATAGATTGTTGGAGTGTGTTAGAGTTCTTCTTGTTTGAACACCTGTTGCAGAGGTATTGTTGTTGTCTTTGTTTTGCTTCTTTCTTCCTTTGGTTGCTGATTTCAACTTAGCTATCTGTGTTGGGGAGAGATCTCCCTATTTAGCAACAATTAGAAAGTTCTAGGCAATAGATTCTTTATGTAGATCTTTCCTAGAATGTTCATTGTGATCTGTTTCATCTCCCACTACTATTTGCAATGCTGAGGTTCTTTGGTTTGGCTATTGCTGATTGGTCTTTCTTCTTGCTTCTTGGAAGAGTTAAGTTCATTGAAACCAAAATTCTAGATTCTCCTTGTGCTTGATTCTTCTTATTAGCTGAGCTTGCTTTCTCTTTTAAATGTTCTTCGATTGTGTCTTTCTTTATGATTGATCTAGGATCAATGCCAGTTTGATCATCTCCTTTTTGGACTTTAGCTTCTTCTCCATGTGCTACAGTGTTAGCTTGATCTTTACTGGTGCTTTTCAGCTTCATTTGACTATTTTTCACTGTGACAATAGTAACATTGACAATTTCATTTTCACTTTGATCATCTTCCTCTATTGCCTCATAAGATGCCTCATCCTTACTTTGCATTTCATCTAGGATTTCTCCTTCCTCAGAGTCTTCCTCTATTTGGTCTGCCCATAGTTTTTCTAGGCTCCCTTGTGGCTTCTTATGCACCTTTTCTGGTTCTGCAGCTTTCTTTTCTACTGTCTTGGTTATTGCTCTTTCCACAAGAGTGTCTTGTGATGGAATATCTTGATGAGAGGTGTTGACGGTAACCACATTTGTGTTGAATTTCTCCTGCACCGACTGAGCAGTGGATCTTTGTGGCTTCTTATTGGTTCTGCAAAATGCAGAAACTTCTCTGGTCCTGTTGTTTGCTTCTTGGGCTTGCCTTTCAAATTTGCAATTGTTGGTGATTTTGAGTTGGGAGCAGTTGCTGTAGAGCATGTAGGCTCCTCTGCCGTCTGCACTGGTGCTCTTTTGACCAAATGCTTCTGCATTCATCTCCAATTGGTTGTCCTCATTAGCACTGCTTTTTTCCATATCCAGCATAGTTAATTTGTTGGCTGTTTCAACAACTGGTGCTTTGTCTCCACTTCCATTTCCCTCTGCCTATATCTTTGCAGTCTCTGTTGGCTTACTACAACCTGGTGTTGAAGTTATCTTTGCTACCATAGAAGTCTGTGTACTCTTTTCACCCACTGTTTCTTCAACTAACATCAATTGATTTTCTTCATTAGCTTTACTCTGTTCCATTTGCAAAACAACAAACTTGTTGGTTGTATGAACCTTCTGGGCAGCTTTGTTAACTAGTACCACTTTTAATCTACTTTTCACTTGATCACCTATTTGTTTGTCTTTGCTTTGCATTCGACTGACTTCCTTCCATTTGAAACCAGCATTGCCAAAAACTTTACCACTTGAGAGAATCATCAAAGGTGTTGTTTCCTTTCGCTTCGCATCACTGTCATTAGCTCTCTGCTTCTCGAAACAGATGTCTTTTAGCAACTCTGGATGTAGCTTCCAGCACTCTAGCATGCTGTGGCCTTGCGGTTTACATTGTTTGCAATACTTGGGGATAAAGTCGTATTGAATCTTTACCATTCAGTTCTTACACTCCCAATAGTTTCATTTTCAATATCCATTCGAACTTTCTTTGGGAGTTCAGCTAGCAAATCGACTAGCACGTTAACTCTTGCACAACTTGGACGAGTCTTATTGATTGTACCCATATCTAAATGCAATGGTTTCCCAACAGACGAAGCTAAAGAAAAGAGACATTCTTTAACAAAATATGTAGGTAGCAAATTGGGAAATGAAATCCAAGCCACTGCTTTAGGAGTTTCTTCTCCCTCCTTAAACTTGGCATCATAAATCAATGTCCTCTTCTGGTACTCATATCCATCCTTAACCTTCAAATAATAAACTGTTTTGGCTGTGAAATTGGTAAAATCTTGCCATAGTGTCTGTCGAATCAGTACATGCCTGTCTCTAAGCAATCCAATATTGCAATCACCCTTGATACCACATTGCGCAGGAATTAGTCGACGGAGTTCTTGAATGTCTAGCCAACCATAGGAGAACTTACCAATTACTGCATATTGTAGGCCTTCAATTACATTCATTTGATCAACTTCTGCCTCTGTGAACTTGACGAATGGTTGTCCCTGTAAGAATGTAGCTCTTTTGAATGGTATTGGAGCGACCGTGACTTCCGACTTAGGGTTCGCAGGTATCACCGAGTTCAAGGTCGTAGGTTCAAGGATGTGACTGTAATCGAGGGGTTGTGCGTTGGTTGTGGATGCAGTAGGAGTGGGGACGATGGAAGGGGAAGGCGTGCCAGCCGGAGTCGCGCCGGCCAGCGTGGCCATCGCTGCTCGCGACAAGCTTCTCGAGCTTATCACCTCAAGGTCGCCTCAATTCGCCAAAGTTTCTCTCCCTTAACTAGAGTTTCTTTCCTCGCTCGTTGTGGTGTACTCATGCTACGCTTCTGCACTTTTTTTAGCAGATCCTGGTATTTCTATTTGTGATGTTGAGAGTTGCGTCTGCGTGGCGAAAGACTTCAACGTATACCTGCTTGACGTTCGCAGGCCTCAAAGTCACCATCTTGCATCATTATGCTACTGTTAAATTGTAATTCAAAACAGTATAGTATTTAGAAATTTTAGTGTATTTCAGTAGAGCTTATGACTCCGTACTACCAATTTTGGGAAATGCATAACTATTGGCCATTTGCGGCTATGTATGTGAATTACTGTTTTATGACTTAATGATTAAATAATTCAATTCAGTTAATAACTCAGCATGTGATAGGCTTACCTAGTCTTAGAGACTAGGTGCCATCACGACATCCGAAGGTGGGAAAATCGGTTCGTGACAAAAATAACAATAGTCATCATTATGATAGTTGTAAAAGATAGAACAATAAGGCTACTCAATATAATCACTCAAAAGTTGAAGGAAATATTTACCATCAATTTGGTATGAAAATTAATAAAATAATTGTGGTCAATTCATGGAAGACAATGTTACTTGCGATAAGCATTGTGAATACAGACCCTTTCCTGAAAGTGAATGTTGTAAAACATGGTAAAAATTATGAACAAAACGTGCTCATGCATGGTTAAATGAATACCACAACTCACCTCTACAGGAGGTTCGAGTGAAATGAAGAGAATGAATGTTATTGTGTAATTTTATGAATATGTCATTGGTTGTGTACCTATGATACGTCAAAATATTTTGACAGACCTTATAAAAGAAATTGTTAAAGGCAAAAGTAAAGCAAAAAATAGGTCGTGCCTATAATGATTTTGACCATGACAATAATAATATTCTTTTCTCATTGGAGAAAAATATTCACCGTATAGATGGTGTTATGATATATCTGGTAGTACAAAATTATCTTAGAGATGCGGAAGAGAAAATCTATTCCTATTTTGGAGGAAAAAAAGTTTATGAATAAAGAATTATATTATAGTAATGTATTCGGTAAAATATTTATATACGGGTTCGGGTCAGGGCTGACCCAATTAGAAGGAGTCACGGCATGGATATCCGATTCGTAGATAAAGAGATGGGTCCGATATTCGACACAACCGGAATGGGACATAACCGGAGTGGGACATAACCGGAATGGGATGCGACTGGCTGGGAAATGTCATAGGACCGAAGACCGGTCTCAAGCCACATATTTAGCCTATCACCAGATATTTCGCCAGGAGTGATTGTCTCAACCGTTACAGCGCAATTTGGGGAGATTCTATCTCGGATTTTAGGGGATTTATCCTATAATCAGTAATTTACCTTGTTTACAGTTATAGTTGTAGCCTATAAGAAGGGATTTGGGCTCATATTTGTAATCATCTGAAACATATCAATAAAAAACTCTCTCTCTTTAGCTATCAAAATACGATTACTAACGCTATCAAGAAAGGTTCACATTCTTTTACTCTGTTCATCATCATCGACGGTTACATCATTCTCTTCTTGTATTTCAATTATTTTGCCATATTGTTATTAAAGTATCGATTGGTTTACGGATCCTTAGCGCTGCGAACAAATTCAATTGTTATCCCATTTTTAGGGTAAACAGTTTGGCGCCCACCGTGGGGCCAAGGATATCAGTAAACCTTTGATACATCTTTTTTCAAACACAATTTTACACTTGCTCTTCGCAGAAATTTCTGTTTTTCAGATCACCAGGTTAAACATGGTACAATCACTTCCAAACAACAATGAACTCAGCAATCGAGTTGGAGATGATGTCATACCCGAGCATGAAGGTCCAGTAGAAGTCAATTCCCAAATGGCATTTGATGCCAACCAGGTGACGGGCTCTTCACACAGCGTTCGGGGTGAAAATCGTTCAGGAATGCAGGAAAATGGAGAGGAAGTAATTAGCCTCAGAACGATTTTTGAGATGCTGCAAAATCAACAGGCAGCGATAGCACAGTTGCAAAATCGAGTTCAGAACCAGGTGGGAACGGATAGTNCATGCTGCACCCGTACGAGGTGAACCGGCCTCAACACAACAAAATGAGAGCGGTTCGGAAGCTAACTCCGGAATTATCAAAATGCTCGAAGAATTAACCAAACGAGTTGAGGATAACAACAAGAAGGTCGAAACATACAATTCAAGAGTCGACCAAATACCGGGCGCTCCTCCAGTTCTTAAAGGCTTAGATGCCAAAAAGTTCGTGCAGAAGCCGTTCCCGTCTAGTGCTGCTCCGAAGCCGATCCCGAAGAAGTTTTGAATGCCCGACATCCCAAAATATAACGGGACTTCGGACCCCAACGAGCACGTGACAGCGTATACTTGCGCAATAAAGGGAAACTATCTCGAAGACGACGAGATCGAATCTGTCTTATTGAAGAAGTTCGGAGAAACCCTATCTAAAGGGGCGATGACGTGGTACCATAATTTGCCACCAAATTCTATCGATTCGTTTGCTATGTTGGCTGATACATTTGTAAAGGCTCATGCGGGAGCCATTAAAGTAGAAACGAGGAAATCAGATCTGTTCAAAGTCAGGCAACTCGACAATGAAACACTTAGGGAATTCGTGTCTCGGTTCCAGATGGAGCGGATGGATCTGCCTCCGGTCACGGATGATTGGGCGGTACAGGCTTTTACCCAAGGGTTGAACACCCACAGTTCGGCGGCTTCAAGGCAGCTTAAACAAAGCTTAATCGAGTATCCGGCAATCACCTGGGCGGATATTCATAACCGGTATCAGTCAAAGATCAGAATAGAAGACGATCAGGTCGGAGCGGGTTCAAGCTCCTCTTATACTATCAAGAATTTCGACCGGTCTCAAAGGGGTAATCTACGGGAACCGAGGTCAAATAGAGACAGACACCGACCTTATCCGGAAGACCGGCGAGCTACTTCGGGAGGACCCAAGTTCCCGAAACAAGAAAATAAATATGAGAGAAATAGAAGACCATTGCCGAAGACTAACTTCGAGAAATTAGGTGATCAACAAGATGCACCCCGGTTGTGAATACAACTTCAACGTCGATTCAGCAACTCTGGTATCGGCAATTGGGCGTATCAAAGACACTAGGGGGCCCAGACCTATACAAACGGATCCATCTAAAAGAGATCTGAACCTCGTGTGCAAATATCGTGGTACACACGGTCATAGAACTGAAGATTGCAGACAACTACGGGAAGAAGTAGCCCGGTTGCTTGAGAACGGTCACCTTCGGGAATTTCTTAGTGATCGAGCTAAGAATCATTATGAAAATCGAGGTAAACCGGTTGATCAGAAGGAACCGAAGCATACCATAAACATGATAATCGGAGGGGTGGATATGCCCCAAGTCCCGATGTTAAGGCGCACAAAAATTTCAATCACTCGGGAAAAACGAACCCGAGACTATGCACTCGAGGGGACTCTATGCTTTAGCAATGAAGAGATCGATGGCCTGATACAACCCCACAACGACGCTTTAGTAATATCTATGTTGGTACGGGATACCCGGATAAAGCGTGTTTTGGTCGACCCCGGTAGTTCGGCCAATATAATCCGGTCTTGGGTCGTCGAACAATTAGGATTGACCGGTCAAATCGTTTCCGAAGTTAGAATACTCAACGGATTCAACATGGCCGCAGAAACGACAAAAGGAGAAATAACTTTAATGATTGATATTGCCGGGACGACCAAAGCGACAAAATTTTGTGTGATAGAGGGCGACATGAGATATAATGCCCTGCTCGGTAGGCCATGGATACATGACATCAGGGCCGTACCATCCACCTTACACCAGATGCTGAAGTTCCCATCGGAGGGAGGAGTCATCACCGTCTATGGGGAACAACATGCAGCAAGGGAGATGTTTACGATCGATGGAACAACAAAACCAGCGGGCCCTGATCGAGAGTCCAAATAGCAATCACAACAGCCGCCTTCGACAGAGGAAGGTGGACCGGATCAAGTTGACAACGACGACTTCGGGGTTCCCCGATCTTTTGTGATCCCCGATGAAACCGATGCGACCAAATCAACGATCGAAGAACTGGAACAGATCCCTATCCGGCCAGACGCACCCGATCGTAAGGTAT
>MCJB01008711.1:959-27318 GCA_002018475.1 Nicotiana obtusifolia
CATAAGGCTACAATGCAAAACCATAAAATAAAATATATACGTTTGCCGACAAGGCAATTCAACTGTACATAAGCCAACCCATTACTTGTCTATGCATAAATTGACACTTGTCTATGAGCTTCTACAAAAACGTACATAATGTAACCTACGTCGGAACAGGGCCCCGACATGCCCATAATGCCTACAACAAAATGCATACCAAGACTGTGGCAAGTCCGAAGGATGGATCTCGCCAATATCCGCTGAACTGGACAACCTACTGTAGTGGGGGAGCCTCGTCTATCTGTCAGTCCGGACCTGCAGCACGACATGCAGCGTCCACAAATAAAGGACGTCAGTACGGAGAATGTACTGAGTATGTAAGACAGGAAACATAATGTAAGAACAATAATAAGCATCAGGGTAAGAGACATACAACCTGTACCATCTGAATGCCTCTGAGGGCGACTAACCATGTCATGCTTGACATGCATATGCATATACATCTATTTATATCCTTTTTAAAAATCATCATATACATATATACGCCTCTGTAGGCCATCATCATCTCATACATATGCCTCTGTGGGCCTCCTCATCATCATACCCAACTGATCATTGGTTGCACAATAGGTGCCATACCCGGCCGACTATAGCGCGGCTCGGTAGAGTAACATAGCTGTCGACTATAGCGCGACTAAGTAAAGTAAAACATATACATATGTATAGTTGCACAATAGGTGCCATACACGGCCGACTATAGCGCGGCTCGGTAGAGTAAAATAGATAATGCATGCTGGACTCATAAGAGTCATACTACCATGGTGAAATAATAACATATCAATCCTCCCATAAGAGGGGAAACAATATACGTACTGCTACCTTCTAAGAGTAGAGTATCTTTGGGGTTCGTTCATTGCATTGTGTACAGTCAGAGTCGTGCAAAAGAACGAAAAGGATAGTCTCACATACCTTGCAATACTTTCCAATCTCAAGCTATGAAACTTCCACGACTTCTTAGTCTACAATAAGAGAAAGGACACTAGCGTTATCGTTCAGGCGTCGCAACTATTATGTATCGACTGTAACCTATTTTGCAATAAAACGGACAGCACCTCCCCTATATATATGACTTCACACAAGTCCAAACAGTCACCAAACAGCAAAACAACATCAATAAGAATCATATTGAGCCTCCCAAAACAGTCCACGCACAAACCAATCACTTCATACGTACAATGGCCACTATAGTCGTGTCAAACGATCCGGAAATGGTATGAACAACTATCAGGCCACAACCCTAAACATATATGGTGTTTCTCCACACCCTTCCTCATCCAAAACTCCACAAATCGGTAGTATAACACGCAGCTTTACAGCAACACAAAATAGTTCACAAAACAGTTCGCTACAAGTGAATAACTCGAACTCACGGCTTCCAATCACCGTCCCGTGAGTTCTTACACACATAGAACGACTTACCAAGAATTAACAGTAGAAAAAATGTATTAAATAGATCAGTAAACTCACCTTGCTTGTTATATAACTCAGCCCTTGCTTTGGTTCCTCAAACTCTAGGGTTTACCTTCAACTAGAACTTGAAAGAGGGGAAAAATCGATTAGGGTTTGTTTGGGATTATTTTGGGGAGGGGTTGCAGGGGTTCTTTTAGGTTTTGAAGCTGTGAAATAATAGTGAATTATCTGGCTTTAGAAGCTTTTAAAAGCCCTCTCTTAACCGACTTTGGGCTTTTAAATTTTTGCCCTTAATTTTTGGCAAGTAGGTGATGCACCTACTTGTCACCTACCAGCCTGCGCAGTTCTACGGAAATGCAATTATCTCAATACTCCGAGATCGTATTGACAAACGGTTTGAATCATTGGAAACTAGACTCATAATTCTTTAATGTGGTAGGTAGATCACCCCGTAATTCCTTGTAAATTGGGAGAAAATCGCAGAAACATTTGACCTAACGTTTAAGTAAAATTGTTAACCTAAGTTGCGACAACTTTTGTCGACTTTTGTTTCATAACTCGTTTGACTTCAAGACTTATGAAACGGATATCATATCATTCAAATACCTTAAAACATAGCATCTTGGTAATGTTAAACACCTCTCGATTTTCCCAAAAACGCGAGTTACAACATCCTTAACTCGTTTATCCTCTAATACTTGTTAACCGCCCTTATACACCTTTGCATCGTTTAGGACCAATAGGACTAAACTCTTATTGTCTCAAAGGTAATTCCCTTCTCGAACCAAGGTAGACTATCTTACGGTGTAATCTAACACGTACAAATATGGGTTATAACAACATTCTTCCCTTAGTAAAACAAAAGTTCGTTCTCGAACTTACATACAGACATACTTGAAGTGTCAAAAAGGTGAGGATAATGACTCCGCATGTCATGCTCGGTCTCCCATGTTGCCACCTCAACCAGTTGGCCCCTTTATTGAACCTTCACTAAAACGATGTTGTTTGACCTTAAATTTCGGACCCGCCTATCCAATATAGCCACTGGCTCCTAAACGTAAGTCAAATCCTCGTCCAATTAGTTTGAGCTAAAAAATAATACATGAGATGGATCACCAAAATACTTTTGGAGCATGGAAACATGGAACACCGGGTGAACTCCGAAAAAGCTGGGTTGCAATGCAAGTATGTAGGCCACCTCGCCAATCCCCTCAAGGATCTCAAAAGGACCAATATATCTAGGACTCAATTTGCCATTCTTTTCGAACTTCATCAGACCATTCATGGGTAAAACTCTTAGCAAAAACCTTTCTCCTACCATAAATGGTACATCCCGAGCTTTCCAATCAGTATAACTCTTCAGCCTAGACGGTGCTGTACGAACCAGTCCTAATTCAACTTGACTCTAATTCTCCAAGGAATCCCCAAAAAATTCAATGCCCAATAGCCTAGCCTCTGGCTCAAACCAACCAACTGGAGAACGACCCCGCCTCCGGTATAAGGCCTCATAAAGAGCCATCTGAATACTCGAATGGTAGATGTTGTTCTAGGTGAACTCTACAAGCGGTAGAAATTGATCCCATGAACCCTCAAAATCCATAACACATGCACGTAGCATATCCTCCAAGTCTGGATGGTGTGCTCGGATTGCCTGTCTATCTAGGGGTGAAATGTCGTGCTCAGCTCGACCTATGTGCCTAACTCACACTACACGACTCTCCAGAAATGTGATGTGAGTTGTGTGCCTCGATCAGAGATAATAGACATCGGGACACCATGAAGAAGAATAATCTCGCGTATATAAATCTCAGTCAGTTGCTTTGAAGAGTAGGTAGTCACAACCAAAATGAAGTGTGCAGTCTTGGTCAGTCTTTCCACAATAATCCACACTGCGTCAAATTGCTTCAAGTACGTGGAAGTCCACCAAAAAAATCCATGGTTATACGCTCGCACTTCCACTTTGGAATATCAGGCCTCTAAAGCAAACTGCTCAGACTCCGATGCTTGTAATTCACCTACTGACAGTCTGAGCACCGAGCCACGTACTCCACTATATCTTTCTTCATTCTTCTCCACCATTAGTGCTACCTCAAATCCTGATACGTCTTCATGGCACCAAGATGAATGGAATACCGCGAACTGTTGGCTTCTACAAGAATCAACACACGCAATCCATCAACATTGTGCACAAAAATTCGGCCCTGCATCCGTAACATCCCATCATCTCTAATAGAAACCTCCTTGGCATCACCGTGTTGCACCGTATCCTTAAGGACAAGCAAATGGGGGTCATCATAATGATGCACCTTAATGCACTCATGTAGAGAAGAACGGGAAACCATGCAAGCAAGAACCCGGCTAGGCTCTGAAACAACCAACCTCACGAACTGATTGGCCAAAGCCTGAACATCCAGTGCCAATGGTCTCTCCCCAACTGGAATATATATAAGGCTGCCCATACTCTCAGCCTTCCTATTCAAGGCATCGACCACCACACTGGCCTTCATGGGATTATAAAGAATGGTGATATCATAGTCTTTTAACAGCTCAAACCACTTCCACTCCTTAAAGTTCAGAGCTTTTTGCTTAAACAAGTGTTGGAAACTCCGATGATTTGTGAATACCTGACAAGACACGCCGCAGAGATAGTGCCTCTAAATCTTTAATGCGTGAACAATGGATTCCAACTCTAAATCATATATTGGGTAATTGTTTTCATGGGGCTTAAACTGAAGCAAAGAATAAGCGATCACGCTACCCGCTTGCAACAACACACACCCAATGCCAATCTGCGAAGCATCAGAATAAACTATACATGAACCCGATACTGATGGCAAAAATAGAACTGGAGTTGTGGTCAAGGCAGTCTTGAGCTTTCGAAAGCTCTCCTCACAGTCGTCGCACCACTAGAATAGAGCACACTTATGAGTCAATCTGGTCAAAGAAGATGTGATGGATGAAAACCCCTCTACAAAATTGTGATAATAACTAGCCAAGCCTAGAAATCCGGATCTCTATGGAAGAAGATGGTCTGGCAAACTCTGAACTGCCTCCAACACTTTCGAATCAACCTTAATCGCCTCACTAGACGCCATATTGCACAAAAATGTCACTGAATCAAGAAAAAACGCACACTTGGAGAATTTAGCATATAACTTCTTCTCCCGCAGGGTCTGGAGCACAACCCTCAAGTGCTGCTCATGATCCTCCCAGCTACGAGAATACACCAATATATCCTTAATGAACATGTTGACGAAAGAATCAATATACAGCTGGAATACACTGTTCATCTAATGCATAAACTGCTGGGGCATTGGTTAGCCTAAATGACATCACCCAAAAGTCATAATGACCATAGCGAGTATTGAGAGCAGTCTTCGAAATATCTGAATCCCAAATCTTCGACTGATGGTACCTGGACCTCAAGTCAATCTTCGCAAATACCCGAGCACCCTGAAGCTGGTCGAATAGATCATCAATATTTAGTAATGGGTACTTGTTCTTGACTGTAACCTTTTTTCAGTTGCCTGCAATCAATACACACACTCATGGAGCCATCTTTCTTCTGACACTCTGTCGGATGAAACCCTTATAAAGAAACTCTTGAAGCTCTTTCTTTACTTCCTGCAACTCCACTAGTGCCATATGATATGGTGGAATGGGAATGGGCTGAGTGCCCGACACTAGGTCAATACCAAAATCGATATCCCTATCGGACAACATGACTGGTTGGTATACTGGAAACACATTTGGGAAATCTCTAACTATTAGAACTGACTCTACAGTAGGAGTATCAACATTGACATCCCTAACAAAGGCTAGATATGCTTCACACCCCTTCTTAACCATTTAATGTGCCTTCAGAACAGACACCACCCTGTTGGGAATATAATCCAATATAACCCTCAGCTCCAACCGCGGCAATCCTATCATAGCCAATGTCACGGTCTTGGCATGAGAGTCCATAATACCATGATAGGGCGACAACCAATCCATGCCCAATATCACGTCAAAGCCTACCATACGGATTAGGAATAGATCAACTCTAGTCTCATAACAAGCGATAGTAACTAAACACGACCGATAAACATGGTATACAATAATGGAATCTCCCACAGACGTGGACACATATACAGGAGCACTTAAAGAATCACGACTTATATCTAATTATGGAGCAAAGTAAGATGACACATACGAATAAGTGGGACCTGGATCAAATAAAAATGATTCCTATGACATACTACAACAATACATGTGATGATAGCATCTAATGAAAAAACCTCTGTCCTTCCCAGAAAAGCATCAAAAACAAGCCTGGCCTCCCCTTTTGGGGCAACCTTTACCCGCCCGACCCCCACCCCTAGCTAGCTGTGCAAGTAGAGTGGCAACAGTAGCAGCAACCATGGCCTCTGAACCCTGTGGACCCTGGGGAGCTCAAGGAACTTGGGGAGTCTATGGAGGTGCACCCCTTCTAATTCTAAGGCAGTGCCTCACCATATGCCTAGTATGACCACCCCCAAAACAAGCTCTCTGGGGGCGTGGCATTTGAAACTAACTCTATCGTGGGTGGCTAGATTGATTGCTAAAGGCACCCTATGCATGAGGTGCACTGGAAAATGGTTGTGCATAATTGGTATTCTGAGCCTCGGGATAGTACAAGCACGACGAGTAGCTGGTAGTGTTGAATGAACTGGTCGACCCACATGACCTCTGCCATGTGATACGCTCAAATTACACTTTAATGAATAGTGTAAAGCGATCGACGTTAAATATAATAACCCAACAAGGTTGGGGTCGAATCCCACAGGGAATAGGTGTGAAAAGGTTACTTGACTACTGTGTTACTCGACTACAGTCGTTATTCTACCTAGTTAACCGTAACAAGAGTATGAACTGAGTTTGGTTTTAGATAAAGGCTAATCGAAATGTTGAGAATGTAAATAATTTGATTAAAGAAACCAAGGTTGTGTCCCCATTAATGAAGTGTAATGCTATCGGTGTCAATATGATATATTTCTAACGGAAGGTTCTTTTTGATATGCAAATGATGTCTAAGTGACTACCCAATATTTTCCAATAGTTAGGTAGTATTTCCTCTTTATGATTTTTCAAAATATAAAAGAGTTGATATTAAGAACAATCAATTTATGCCAAATAAAACTCACTTATTCCTAAGCGATTTTAGTAAACAAGGTTTAAAGCCTTTAGTCTTTGATATTTACTTCTACCAAATTCTACCCCACTTTCCCAAGCAAATATAGAATTTAACGGCGCTTGTTAACGTTTGCAACCACCAACAATAAATGAAGAATGAGATGTAAATAAATATCAACCAACCGTTATATATATATTCAATGTTAAACACCCATTAACATAACACCCATTTAGGGTCCACAACCTTAGTATTTAAAGTTAGCTACTTGTACTAAAATCTAAAAACAAGAGAATATTAAATGTCATAAAGCTTACAAAGTGAAAGATTCTTGACCCAAAAGCTTCCAAAAGAAAGGAATATTAATGCATTGTATTGTAGCTTCAAAGTCTGACAGATATAGCCCACAAAACCCTAATAAATCTATTTATAGAGGGCCAAAAATCGAGACAAAAATCGGACTAATCTGCCCTGAAGTAACAAATGCGACCGCATTTCTGTCGCATAACAGACATGCGGTCCGCATTTTTGACATGTCTATCGCAGATTTTAACCCTAGTTTCGCCTTCACCGCATTCATGGTTTGTGGTCCGCAAAGTAGAAATGCGACCGCAACTTGCATCGCATTTTCTTCCTTCAGTAGACTTCATATTTGATTTGCGATTACTTCTGCGGCTCGCAAATACGTTATGCGATCGCAGATGAGACCGCATTTTTGACATTGAACTTTGCCAAGGATTCTGTTTTGGTCTGCGTTCTCTGTGTGCAATATGCGGCTCACAAACAGGTTATGCGATCGCAGATGAGATCGCATTTTTGACGTTGAACTTTTCCCAGAAGTCTGTCTTGATCTGCGATCTTAGTGAGAAATATGCGGCTCGTATGTGGGTTTTGCGATCGCAGATGCACATCTGCGATGCCTTTTTGCTCTTTTCTTGTCTTTTTGTGGCTTTTTGAACTCTTTTCCATGCTCTTAGGTCCTTACACCTCATACTCTCCAAAAATACTAAAATTACATAAGTACCGAGGGAAATTGCATTTGAAACAACTTAGAATCTAAGCAATTAGTATCAAAATGTGCTGAAATTCTCCGGCACATCAACACCCCCAACTTAAACTCTTGCTTGTCCTCAAGCAACTAAGATGACACTATCCTATTCTAGACTCCTTCTACAAGACATGATACAATAGTGACCATGGACGGTGTTTGTTGTTAGTATATCAAGCATGCATCTTTGAGTGTTTTACCCTTCCTGAACCATCGATATATACAAGGAAAACTAATCAACTTGTGAACTTTGAGCCTCAGACAACATGACTAAATGCTACCCTCAGCTAAGTGCACTTGCGTTTTACTCAAAAACTCAACTTTTGTTCAACCTCGCTGTTCATGTGCCCTCACTAGAAAGAAAGTCCCAAAATCAGAATATTTACAATGACAACAAAAAGGGACTAATTCACAAATACACTCACTCTCAGAAAAGAGTTTCAAGTGTTACAACATACCATACCATAGGCTTGCCCTTATTTTAATTCATCGCTTAATTCTAAGAACGCTCGGTTGGAGATCCCATAAGGACTTTTTAGGCTTGTAATGTAGGTTTAGGGAAGGGTAGGATAAGGTATAAGTGACTACATCCTCCTTGAACACTAATCACATTTTCTTTTCTTTTAGCATTTTGCTTCTTTTCAAACCCCATAGCCACATTTGCATCTAGTTCCCAATATGGAACCACCTTAAATACCTCTCTAATTTTCTTGAAGGCTCCATAACTCTATATATATCTTGTTTTGTTTTGGAGCTTGCATAATTTCATATGAGCACTTTGAGGTTTATGCTCCTACACTCAATGTACAACCTTACCCATTTCCACTTTGACACCACACTCCCAACTTAGGCTTTTAGCCTAATTCTCAATGTTCAAGGAGGAACGGGTTCAAAAGAGGTAATTATTTTATAAAAGGGAAAGGTTTGTAGTGAGGTGGCCAAAGAAAAGGTTAAAGGCTCGAATAAGGCACTAGTGGTATTATTTATGCAATGGTAGGCTTGAAAGGCTAAAGAGGTTTCGCAAATAAAACAAAGAATGCTTAATAGATCATCCCAGCAGAGGGGTCAGCCCTCGACTTCTGCTCCAGTTACTTTACCACCCGCCCAGCCAGCTAGGGGTGGAGGTCAGGCAGCCAGGGGCCTTCCAAGAGGGGGAGGTCGATCAGGCAGTGGCCAGGCTCGATTCTATGTTATTCCAGGCAGGACAGATGCTAGTGCTTCAGATGCCGTCATTACAAGTATTGTTTCAGTCTGCCACAAGGATGCATCTGTATTATTTGATCCGGTTCCACCTATTCGTATGTATCCTCATATTTTTCTCATTATTTGGGTACGCCTCGGGAGTTTCTTGCTTTACCTGTTCATGTGTCTACCCCGGTGGGCGATACTGTTGTTGTAGACCGTGTGTACCGATTATGTGTAGTAGCTATTGGGGGTCTGGATACACGAGTAGACCTATTGCTATTGAGCATGGTGGATTTTGATGTCATTTTAGGCATGGATTGGTTATCTCTATGTCGTGCTATTCTAGACTGTCATGCTAAGACCGTCACCTTGGCTATGCCGGGTGTGCCGCGAATCGAGTGACGTGGCGTGACTGACTACATTCCTAGTAGAGTGATATCATTCTTGAAGGCCCAGCGTATGGTTAGGAAGGGTTGCCTTTCATACCTAGCGTTTGTGAGGAATGTTGAGCTGAGACTCCAAGCATTGATTATGTTCTAGTTATGAGGGATTTTCCTAATGTATTTCCTACAGACCTGCCGGGCATGCCACCGAACAGGGATATTGATTTTGGTATTGACCTGGTGCCGGGCACTCAGCCCATCTCTATTCCACCATCTCGTATGGCACCAACAGAGTTGAAAGAATTGAAGCAGCAACTTTAGGAACTCCTAGATAAGGGGTTCATTCGGTGTAGTGTGTCAGCTTGGGGTGCATCGGTTCTGTTTGTGAAGAAGAAGGATGGCACAATGAGAATGTGCATTGATTACAGGCAATTGAACAAGGTAACAATCAAGAACAAGTATCCTTTGCCTCGCGTCGATGATTTATTTGACCAGCTTCAGGGAGCGCAAGTGTTCTCCAAGATTGATCTCCGTTCGGGTTATCACCAGTTGAAAACCAGGGATTCAGACATTCTTAAGACTGCTTTCCGAACTAGATATGGTCACTATGAGTTTCTTATTATGTCTATCGGGCTAACCAATGCCCCAGCAGCATTCATGTAGTTGATGAGCAATGTATTTCGGCCTTATCTAGATTCATTCGTATTTGTATTCATTGAGGATATTCTGGTGTACTCGTGTAGCCCGGAGGAGCACGCGGAGCATATGCGAGTTGTATTGCAAAGATTGAGGGAGGAGAAGCTGTATGCAAATTCTCTAAGTGTGGGTTTTGGCTCGGTTCAGTGGCTTTCTTGGGGCACGTAGTGTCCAGCGAGGGTATACAGGTTGATTCAAAGAAGATAGAGGCAGTTTAGAGTTGGCCTAGACCGTCCTCAACCACAGAGATTCGTAGTTTTCTTGGGTTGGCAGGCTATTACCGCTGGTTTGTTCAGGGATTCTCATCCATTGCATCGCCCTTGACCAAATTGACTCAGAAGGGTGTTCCATTTGTATGGTCGGACGAGTGGGAAGAGAGCTTTCAGAAGCTCAAGACAGCCTTGACCACAGCTCTAGTATTGGTTTTGCCATCAGCTTCAGGTGCATATACTGTGTATTGTGATGCTTCAAGAGTTGGAATTGGTTGTGTATTGATGCAGGAGGATAGAGTTATTGCTTATGCTTCTCGTCAGTTGAAGCCCCATGAGAAGAACTACCCCGTTCATGATTTCGAGTTGGCTGCCATAGTTCATGCATTGAAGATTGGAGGCATTACATGCATTGAAGATTGCTTATCCTGTGAGGTGTTTACTGATCATCGCAGCCTCCAACATTTGTTCAAGCAAAAGGATCTTAATTTGAGGCAGCGGAGATGGTTGGAGTTGCTCAAGGATTACGATATCACTATATTATACCATCCGGGAAAGGCCAATGTGGTGGCCGATGCTTTGAGCCGAAAGGCAGTGAGTATGGGGAGTTTGGCATATATTCCAGTTGGGGAGAAACCCCTTGCAGTTGATGTTCAGGCCTTGGCCAATCGGTTTGTGAGATTAGATATTTCGGATCCTAGTCGGGTGTTGGCTTGTGTGGTTTCTCGGTCTTCCTTATATGATCGCATCAGGGCACCAGTATGACGATCCGCATTTGCTTGTCCTTAGGGACAGAGTTTAGCATGATGATGCCAGAGACGTGTCCATCGACGATGATGGAGTTTTGAGGATGCAGGGCCAGATTTGTGTGCCCAATATGGATGGGCTTCGGGAGTTGATTCTGGAGGAGGCCCATAGCTCGCAGTATTCCATTCATCCGGGTGCCGCGAAGATGTATCAGGACTTGAGGCAACATTATTGGTGGAGAAGGATGAAGAAAGATATTGTGGGATTCGTGGTTCGGTGTCTCAACTGTCAGCAGGTAAAATATGAGCATCAGAGACCGGGCGGCTTGCTTCAGTAGATGACTATTCCCGAGTGGAAGTGAGAGCGGATACCCATGGACTTTGTGGTTGGACTTCCACGGACTTTGAAGAAGTTAGATGCTATCTGGGTGATTGTGGATCGGCTGACCAAGTCTTCACACTTTATTCCTGTGTGTACTACCTATTCTTCATAACAGTTGGCAAGGATTTATATCCGAGAGATCGTTCGGCTGCATGGTGTTCCCATTTCTATCATTTCAGATAGAGGTAATCAGTTTACTTTGCAATTTTGGAAAGCCGTGTAGAGGGAATTGGGTACTCAGTTAAAGTTGAGCACAGCTTTTCATCCTCAGACGGATGGGCAGTCCGAGCGTACTATCCAGATATTGGAGGACATGTTGCGTGCATGTGCTATTGATTTCGGAGGTTCATGGGCTGAATTTCTACCGCTTGCAGAGTTTGATTATAGCAACAGCTACCAGTCGAGTATCCAGATGGCTCCGTATGAGGCTTTGTATGGGAGGCGGTGTAGATCTCCAGTTGGTTGGTTTGAGCCCGGCGAGGCTAGGCTATTGGGGACTAACTTAGTTCAGGATGCTCTAGAGAAGGTGAAAGTAATCCAGGAGAGGCTCCATACAGCGCAGTCGAGGAAAAAGAATTATGCCGATAGGAAAGCCCGAGATGTGTCCTACATGGTTGGTGAGAAGGTCTTGCTGAAGGTTTCGCCCATGAAGGGTGTTATGAGATTCGGGAAGAAAGGAAAATTGAGTCCTCGGTTCATTGGGCCATTTGAAGTGCTTCGGAGAATTGGGGAGGTGGCATATGAGCTTGCTTTGCCACCCAGCCTGTCGAGTGTACACCCAATATTTCATGTTTCTATGCTTTGAAAGTATATTTGGGATCCGTCTCATATCTTGGACTTCAGCACAATTTAGTTGGATGAAGATTTGACCCATGATGTGGAGCCAGTGGCGATTTTGGGTCGTCAGGTTCGGAAGTTGAGGTCAAAGGATATCGCTTCGGTAAAGTGTAGTGGAGAGGTCGACTCGAGGAGGAGGCGACCTGGGAGACTGAGCGTGAGATGCGGAGCAGATATCCTCACCTATTTGAAGCTTCAGGTACGTTTCTTGACTCGTTCGAGGACGAATGTTTGTTTAAGTGGGGGAGAATGTGACGACCCGGCCAGTCGTCTCATGAATCACCGCTCTGTTTTTCCCATTTCTGACATACTATGCTTCGTTATCCGTGTTTTATGTAATCAAGTTGAGTAGTTTGCGTTCGGAGTGAATTTGGCAAGAAATGAGACACTTAGTCTCTTAGGAGTTAGATGGTTCAGATGTGAGTTCCGATGGTTCGGTTAGCTTCGGAAGGTGATTTATGACTTAGGAGTGTGATCGGAATTGATTTTTGAGGTCCCGTGTAGGATTAGGCTTGAATTGGTGAAGTTAGAATTTTGGCGATTTCCGGTTGTTAGGCGAGATTTTGATCCGAGGGTCGGAATGGAATTCCGACAGTTGCTGTAGCTTTGATATGTCATTTGGGATATGTGTGCAAAATTTTAGGTCATTCGGACGTGGTTTGGTTGGGTTTAGATCAAAGGAGCGATCTAGAAGATTTTGGAATTCTTAGGCTTGAATCCGACGTGGATTTGGCGTGAGAGGTTGTTTTGAGAGTTCTGAAGGTCGGAACAAGTTTGAATAATGGTATGGGATATGTTGGCATGTTTGGTTGAGGTCCCAGTGGCCTCAGGTGATGTTTTGGGTGGTTAGCGGACCATTTCATCGTGGGAAAGAAAAAACTCTGCAGAAAAACCAGAGTCAATAATGCGGTCACATTTCTCATATGTGGACCGCATATCGCACAAGGAGATCGCATACCCAGACAGACTTCTGGGCAAAATCCAGGTCAGAAATGCGGTCTGAAATGCAGTCGCATTTCTAATATGCGGACCGCATATCTTGCACACTGAGACCGCAGACCGAGACAGATTTCTGGACTAAAATCAATGTCGAAAATGCGGTCGCATTTTTGATATGCGGACCGCAAACCATGCTTCGTGCTGAACTGCGGTGAAGGCTAGGGTTACCTTTGCGATGATCGTGTCAAATATGCGGACCGCATATCTGTTATGCGACGGATAAGCGATCGCATTTTAAACCCGAGTAGGACGTTTTTGTCTCGAATTTTGACCCTTTACAAATAGAACGCAGTGCCCATTTTCCATGCAAAACCCACTTTCGTTACCACCTAAGAGAAACACCTCCAAAACACCCAAAAATCATAGCAAATCAACCTCAAAACTATATCCAAGGGAGACTTACTTGGGCAAATTCTTAAAAGATGGAATTTCGGCCATCTTGAACATAGTTGGAGCTATAGAGCTCGGATTGTAGCGAGTTTTGAGGCGATTTTTGGGAGATTTTCAAGGGAAACATCGGTGTAAGTGTTCTTTACTCAACCTTGGTCAAATTACTCCAGTAAATCGCTATATTTAGTACTTAAATGGTGATTTGAGTGGGAAAATCTGTGAAAAACCCTTAAGTTTAGATTTTAAAACTTGAAGGTCGAACCGATGTCGGAATTCGATGATTTTTGTATGGTTGAACTCGTTAGGAGGTAAGGAACCCGTTGATGTGAAAATTTCTGAACTTCGAGAAGTGGGCTCGGGGCTCGGGTTTTGCTAATTTCGTAATTTCTTGATATTCTTTGATTGTTTCGCTTGAGCTTTGTTCCCTTAGCGTATTGTGACATATTAGTTCTGATTTTGGATAGATTCGACGCGCGTGGAGGCCAATTCGAAGGGCAAAGGCGTCGCGGGCTAGGGTTTTAGCCGGTTCGAGATGAGTAGTGATTGTAAATGATGTTCTGAGGGTTTGAAACCCCGGATTTGCACATCGTAGTGCTATATTGAGGTAAGGCACATGCTCGATGATGAGCATGAGGTCGTTTACTACTGGGGATTGTGACTTGGTCCATCCCGATTGATGATTTTTACTACGTATTTGATTGAAACTTACTTGTTATCAACATAATTTGGGCTGATTGCCATATTTGGGCTTCGTGCCAATTGTTTGAACCCTTCGGGGCATTTTATCACTGTTTCCTCACTATTTGAAATATTACTTGAACTCAGTCATGATGTTTTCCCCTGTTTCACAACTCAGCCACTTTTAGTCAGTTTTGAGATTTAAATAATATTTTAAATGATATTTTTGGGCTGAGAACTACTGTTTTACTACGCCCGAGGGGCATATGATGATTTTCTAACTGAGTGCGGCCGAGGGCCAGATGTGAGGTTTTACCGAGTGATATGAGGCGGAGGGCTTGAGATACTTTTTATGCCACGAGGTGGCTTGTTATTTATAATGAGGCCAAGGGCCTGAGATACTTTATGTGCCACGAGGTGGCTTGTGACTGATATGAGGCCGAGGCCCTGAGATACTTGATATGCGCCACAAGGTGACTTGATTGATATGAGGCCGAGGGCCTAGATATATGCCACGAGGTGGCTTGATATAACGTTTAGGCTGTAAGGGGCCCCTCCCGGAGTCTGTACATCTCTAGTGAGCACGGGTACCCATTGTGATGTGAAATATAGCCCGAGGGGCTGATATTGTGATGTGATATGCCCGAGGGGCCGATATTATACCATGTGATATGCCCGAGGGGCTGATGTTGTACCATGTGATATGCCCGAGGGGCTGATATTGTGCCATGTGATATGCCCGAGGGGCCGATGTTGTACCATGTGATATAGCCCGAGGGGCGTGTTTCTAAATGATACTGAGCTCGAGGGGCGGTTTTAAATGTTTTCTTTTACTTCATGTTATTTACTTGAAAGGTTTACATGTGACACCCCGGTTTGGGCTGTAGTCGGGAGGGTTAGCTATGTTTCTTGTGAATGATTGTTCTTAGATTATGCTTGTATTATTTTCTTGTTAATTAACTACTTAAAATGAGATTTTTTTTGAATTGGCTGGCCTTGTCTTCAGGAGAGGTGCCATCACGACCGGGTTCGGGGTTAGGGTCGTGACATATATGCAATTGTTATAGAGTTTATTACAAGCCTTTATATATGCTGAATCCTATGTGCAAAATCATGAATTTAAAAAATGAAATTATTTTGATAGAAAGTAATTTTGGCAGATCTAAAGTTATTACCAGAAGACCTATTAAGTGGGATGAAATAGATTTTCCCAAAGAATGGGTCACTGAGGAAGCAAATAGCTCCTCGAAATAATGTTAACAGTGAAATCACAAAAGTAAAACAAGCTTCTGATGGAACTGTTAAGATCAGGTTCAATGAACTCGATCAAATTGATAATATCAATTATTCATCTAGATTAACAAGATCTAACTCTTTTTATATTTCACCTGTTGATTATGAGGTAGATATTCCTTCAAGACCATCTACATCACATATTAGATAAAATGATAGAATTGATGTTATATAAATTAGCACATATAATATTGCTAGTGCTATACCAGACCCAGCTGAATCCGAAATGGATTTTTCAAATGGTTTACATGGATAGTGACCAAATAGATTCTAGCCCAGGTTCACCGGCAAGAAAATTAATTTCTGCAAAGTTTAAAAAATCTAGATGGGAACTTTTCAGAAATTGGTTTTTTGATAATTTTAATGAAAAACTAATGAAGTTTTTTTCAAGATGATTTTTAGAATGACATTAGTAGGCATAATAAGATAGTAGCTTTTGTGCCTTGGTTCATGTCTAAATATGTTGATGGTTATATTTCCATGCTGGAAAGAGATTATAAGCTCATTAGTGGGGAAGTTTCTAAATCTATTTTCCCACCACAAACATCTTTCCAAATGGGAGAAAAAGACAAGGTTATATATTATACTGCCTTTTCTAAATTGTTTGATGATAATACAGGAACTATTACTGCTAGAAATTTGAATACGATGTTGACTCAGAATAATTATACGAACATCTATGTGAGTATTCTGGGTGAACAGGTAGCTTCTATCAGTGATAAATTAGACAAGCTTATAGTAGAAGTCCAAGAAATTAATAAAAAGGATACAATAAAAGATAAGGAGCAAATAGCAACTGCCAGTATCCACCCCCTCAAGAAGTCAAAGACTTTAAATTGAAAAGTCTCCATGACTTGGAGAAACTTCTTAATAAGAAATTTGAAGGATTTAAGACTAGTCCTTTAAATATAGAGAATCTTTCTAGTGAAGAAAGAAAAGAGAAACTTTCTGATGAGATTAATAAAATCTCAAAGAAGTTTGCTAGAAAACCAGTACAAAAGATGTACTATTATCATAGACCGACCCCTCAGGATATTTTACTAGAAGAACCTGAGCCCAATTATTTCTCACAGAGTTATAGTGGTAAGGAATTTATGAATGGAACATAGATGGTTTTGCAGATAGGCAGATTGATATTCAGGTGCATAGAATGCTTATTTATAGTACTATCTGTAAGGTGAATAATAATTCTGAGAAAGCCATAGCTGATATGATTATAGCTTGGTTTACTGGCCAATTAAAAGGCTGGTGGGATAATTATTTGACTAATGGTCAAAGAGCGGATATTTTAGGAGCTGTTAAGATGGAAAATGACAGAATGTGAAAAATATAGTCTATTCTTTAGTTCTTAATATTATAGAACATTTTTCAGGTAGATGGTCAGATAATAGTGAGACCATTAGAAATATGCTTCAAAACCTAAGGTATCATACACTTACTGAATTTAGATGGTATAAGAATGTATTCCTTTCAAGAGTTATGGAATTACCAGAGTGTAATAGTACTCACTGGAAGTCTATGTTTATAGATGGACTCCCAACCCTTTTTGCAGAAAGGATTAGAAAAACCCTTAAAGGTACTGCTATGAGTATAGATTATACTAGTTATACTGATTGTAAGTTGATTAGTGTATGCACTCAGAAAGGTTTAGCAGTTTGCAATGAGATTAAGCTAAACCAAGAGATTAAGAAACACCGTATAAATGAAAGATAGCAATTAGGAGAGTTCTGTGAGCAGTTTTGCCATAGATATCCCTAAGATTAAGAAGCCTCAAAGAAAAAAGAAAGATGAGAAAAACCTAATAGATACAAGACAAAGAAGTGGATAAATCCGAAGAAAATAAGTGGAACCGGGATCAAATAATACAGAGGCATCTTTGTGGCAGACTGAAACAATACCTGTGATGACGGCATCTGAAGCACTGGCATCTGTCCTGCCTGGGATGGCATAGAATCGAGCCTGGCCACCGCCTGCACGACCTCCCCCTCTGGGGCGACCTCTGGCTGCCTAACCTCCCCCCTAGATGGCTGGGCGGCTGGTAAAGTAACTGGAGCAGAAGTCGAGGGCTGACCCCTCTGCTGGGACGATCTAGCACCACGATGAAGACATTGCCTCCATATGTGGCCCATCTCGCCACAATCATAACAACTCCCCGGTGCTCTAGCAAATGCACTAGGCATAGGAGGACCCTGAGCCAACGGAGCATGAGCTAGAAGGGCACTGAGTGATGATTGGCCCTGCTTGCAGATGCCCCACGGTATTCTGGACGAGCTAACTGAGCAGGCCTGAAGGAACGACCTCTACCCTGCTGAAACTGGACTCTCGAAGGAGTGCCACAGTAACAACCCGGTCCTCGAGGCCTCTTAGCCTCCCTCTCCTCTCGCTCCTGACGGCGAACCGTCTCAATCTTGCGAGCTATATCAACCACCTCCTCCGAGGTAGCACCCAATACTCTCTCCCTGGTCATGAGGATACGGAGATGATAGTTAAGGCCATGCACAAACCTCCTGATCCTTTCACGATCAGTCGGAACCATCCAGACAGCATGTCGGGCCAACTCAGAAAATCTTGACTCGTATTTCGACACAGCCATATCCCCCTGTCGCAGCCATTCAAACAGTCTGTGCAGCTCCTCTCTACGGGACTGCGGCACACACTTCTCCAAGAAAAGAGCGGAGAATTGTTGCCAAGTAAGGGGCGCTGCATCAACCGGCCTACGCCTCTCATACGCCTCCCACCAATTAAAGGCAGATCCCCTAAACTGAAAGGTGGTGAATGCCACACCACTAGACTCAAGAATCCCGGCTATCCGGAGCATTCGCTGACACATGTCAAGAAAACCCTAGGCATCCTCGCCCTCAGCACCAGTGCAAACAGATAATATCTGAGCTAAGGTCTCCTGAAGACCTGGAATAGCGATAGGCACAACTGGTGCCTTAATTGGTACTGCTGGAGCCTGTTCTTGAGCTGGGGCAGTTGGTGGATCAACAGATGCTGCCCTCGCCGCTCTGCCTCTACCACGACCACGACCGCGTCCACGGCCTCTAGAGGCCTCAGTGGGTGGTACTGGTGGTCGTCCACCTCGTCCGGTAGTTCGCAGCCTCACCATCTGTGAGAGAACAGGATAGCAGAAGTTTTAGTACTCGGATCAACAAGTTCGCACGACAGGAATTTCAAGAATATGGAATTTTCCTAAAAAGGTTCCGCAGCCTCTCGAATATAAGTGCAGACGTCTCCGTACCGATCCGCGAGACTCTACTAAACCCGCTCATGACTCGTGAGACCTATGTAACCTAGGCTCTGATACTAAGCTGTCACGACCCAAATCCCAAACCCGGTCGTGATAGCGCCTCTCGTGAAGACAAGGGCAGCCAATTCGAACCATAACTCATTTTAAGCAGTTAATTTAACAAGAGAACAACACAACATAGTTTAATATCGGCCATTGCGGAAAAACATAATGAACCATCCCGACTACAGCCCAAACCGGGGTGTCACAAAGTCATGAGCAACTAATGAAATCCTAATAACAAGATTACTATTACAATATCTCTGGCACAATTGTTTGAAGAAAGTGAAAATAACAATATAAAGAGATACGGGGCTGCGGACACCAACAGCTACCTCGTAGTCTCTGAGTCACTGCTCTGACAGTCGTAGTCAACGCCTCGGAGCGGAATCAATAACGCCTGAATCTGCACACGTGGTGCAGGGAGTAATGTGAGTACTTCCAACTCAGTGAGTAGTACATATAAATAATGACTGAAAGTAAGGAAACACATAAGGCATAAGGCAATGCATAATGAAGCAGTAAACCATTATTTGAAAACAGTAAATCAGTAAGAAATCATTTAAAAATCTTCCCAGCTCTGGTTACCAGTTGCCATTGTTACCAACTGTAACATCCCTGGGCTCAGTGTCATTAATAAAACAGTAAAAGTCTCCCCAGCTCTGGTTACCAATTGTCATTGTTACCAACTGTAACCTACAGTTGTCATTGTTACAAACTGTAATATCCCTGGGTTCAGTATCAATCTCACAGCTCTGGTTACCAGTTGTCATTGTTACCAACTGTAACCTATAGTTGTCATTATTACCAACTGTAGTATCTCTGGTTACCAGTTGTCATTGTTACCAACTGTAACCTACAGTTGTCATTGTTACCAACTGTAATATCTCTGGGTACCCTGCTCACTGGGGGTGTACAGACTCCGGGAGGGGCACCTTACAGCCCAAGTGCTATATCAAGCCACCTCGTGGCATACATTTAGGCCCTCGGCCTCATATCAACCAAGCCACCTCATGGCGTATATACAGTATCTCAGGCCCTCGGCCCCTCGGGCATAGTAAAACAGTAGTTCTCAGCCCAAAACATCATTTAAAATATTGTATAAATTTCAAAACAGAGTAAAAAGCGGCTGAGTTGTACAACAGTGGAAACAACATGACTGAGTTCCAATAATAAGTACAAATAGTGAGGAAATAGTGATAAAAATCCCCGGAGGTTCAAACAATTGGCACGAAGCCCAAATATGGCAATCAGCCCCAAACAAGATGGTAACAAGTAAGTTTCAATCAATTGCGTAGTAAAAATAGTCAATCGGGATGGACCATGTCACAATCCCCAGTAGTAAACGACCCCACGCTCATCATCGAGCGTGTGCCTCACTTCAATATTGCACTACGATGTGCAATCCGGGGTTTCAAACCCTCAGAACATCATTTACAATCACTACTCACCTCAAACCGGCAAAATCTCTAGCCCACGATGCCTTTGCCCTTCGAATTGGCCTCCACGTGCGTCGAATCTATCCAAAATTAGAACTAATATGTCATAATATGCTGGGGTAACAAAGCCCACGCGAAAACAATCAATAATACTAAGAAATTTCGAAATTAGCAAAACCCGAGACCCGGGCCCACTTCTCGAAGTTCAGTAATTTTCACATCAACGGGTTCCTTATCTCCCCACGAGTTCAATCATACTAAAATTATCGAATTCCTACATCGGTTCGACCTCCAAGTCTTAAAATCTAAGCTTATAGTTTTTCCACAATTTCCCAACTTAATCACAATTCCAAGCTAGAATAACAGTAGGTTTGGGTAATTCGACCAAGATTAAGTCAAGAACACTTAACCCGATGTTTCTCTCGAAAATCTTCCAAAAACCCTTCAAGATTTCGCTTCAATCCGAGTTCCCTAGCTCCAATTATGTTCAAGATGGTTAAAACTCCTCCTCTGGAGAATTTATCCAAGAAAATGTCATTTGGGTATGGTTTTAAGGTTGATTTGCTGTGATTCTATGGTGTTTGGAGGTGTTTCTCTTTGTGGGTAATGGAAAATGGCTTTTGCATGGCAAATGGGCACTGATTTCTATTTATAAAGGGGCCAAATATCGAGACAAAAACACCCCTGTCCGACCCTATATGCGATCGCACATCTGTCGCAAAGCAGATATGCGGTCTGCATATTTGACGTGGCCACCGCAAAAGTGGCCCTGGCCTTCACCGCAATTTCAACATGAAGCATGGTTTGCAGTCCGCATTTCAGGTTTGCGACCACATTTTCGACCGTAATTTTGGCGTTAAAGTTTTGTTTAGTTTTCTGTCTCAGTTTGCGGTCTCGATGTCAAATATGCAGTCCGCATGTTAGATATGCGGTCCACATTTCCTACCGCATTTCTGACATGAACTTTGCCCAGGAACCTGCTTGGGTTTGCGATCTCTTTGAGAGATATGCGGTCCGCATATGTGAAATGCGACCGCATTCTCAACATCCGGTTTTCTGCAACTTTCTTTTCCAACGATGAATAAGTCCGTTTAACCACCCAAAACTCACCCGAGGCCACTAGAACCTTATGCAAACATGCCAACCTATCCCATAACATTACTCGAACTGTTTCCAACCTTCGGAACGTTGAAAAGAACCTATCAACACCGATTCGCGTCAGACTTAAGCCTAAGGATTTCAAAATATTCTAAATCGCTCTTTGATCTAAACTCAACCAAACCACGTCCGAATGACCTGAAATTTTGCACACAAATCCTAAATCATATATCGAAGCTACAACAACTTTCGGAATTCCATTCCGACCCTCGGATCAAAATCTCGCCTAACACCCGGAAATTGCCAAAATGCTAACTTCGCCAATTCAAGCCTAATTCTACACCGGACCTCCAAAACTAATTCCGATCACACTCCTAAGTCATAAATCACCTCCCGAAACTAACCGAACCATCGGAACTCACACTCGAGCCTCCTAACTCATAAGTCAACATCCGGTTGACCTTTCCGATTTAACCCTTCTGGAAAGAGACTAAGTGTCTCATTTCTTACCAATTCACTCCGAGCTCAACTACTCAACTTGGTTACGTAAAACACAGATAGCGAAACATAATGAGACAGAAAATGGGGAAGATGGGGCAGTAACCCACAAGACGACTGGCCGGGTCGTCAAAAAAATGAAGAGTAATATTCTTCATCAGAATCAGAGTATGAACCTTGTAAGCATATGCAAGGTGAGTGTTGTAATAACAACACAGAAGATGAATTTTATAATATTTATTCTCAGTTTAAGGATTTAGATATAAATGTCCTTACAAATGATGGTTTATTAGAACTCCTTAGAGTCATTAAGGATCCTGAACTAAGATCCCAGATTATAGATAAAATAGATCCCATTAAGGATAATAGTCTTAAGGATTCTGAAGTAGAAGGAATTCCTTCTCAAAAAGGTACTTTATAAAATTTCTGATATGAAGAGGATTTTAAGAGAAAAATCCCAGGCCATTGATAGGCCAACTACCGTTCAAGATTTAAAGTAGGATATTAATAATCTCAAGAAAGAAGTCTCGAATTTAAAGGCTTCTAATATAGCCTTAGATAAGAGGATTATTAAGTTAGAAAATCCTCAGGTTACCCCAAATTTAGAATTCAGTACTAATATCACTGATTCAGAATTAGGTCCTAGTACTTCTAATAAAGAAGTAAGAAATGATTTTTTAGGAACTATTAATTTTCCTGACAATGAGTTTTTGCAGAAATTACTGTTCTTCACTACTCAGAAAATCCTCATAAAAGGTAACTCTTTTGATTGATTATAATTTCAATAAAGAGTTTGTTGCATTATTTGATAGTGGTGCATATTTAAATTGTATAAAATAAGGGATAATACCTTCTAGATATTTTCATAAAACCACTCATAGATTAAGAAATGCTAGTGGTCAGCATATGCGTATTACTTATAAATTACCTAAAGCTTATATTTGTAAAAATAATATTTGTATTCCTGAAAATTTTATTTTAGTTAAAGATATTCATCAGGATATAATATTAGGTGTGCCATTTTTTTTATTAAATTATGCCTTTTTCTAACTGGGATGCAAATAGCTTTACAGGTACATACAATGGAAAATCGATTACCTTTGAATTTATAACATAACCAATTCAAAGATTTTCGAATGAAATTATTTCTAATAACATTACTTCAAAAAATAAGTAGATTGATTTTCTCAAAAATTAAATTTGCAGTCTTACTATTAAACAGGATTTAAAAGCTCCAAAGTTAATAGAAAAAATTGATTTGTTAAAAAATCAATTTTCTTTAAAAATTTGTGGAGACCATCCAAATCAATTTTGGAACAGGAAACGTCGTATAGTAAGTCTTCCTTATCAAGAAGGATTTTCAGAGGGTAATATCCCAACTAAAGCTAGGCCATGCCAAATGAATTCAGAATATTTGGAATTATGCAAAAAGGAAATTGATTCTCTAATAGAGAAAGGTTTAAAAAAACCTTCAAAGTCCAAACGGTCTTGTCCTGCTTTCTATGTTAATAAACATACAGAACAGGAACGTGGTGTTCCTAGACTTGATATAAACTATAAGTCCCTTAATAAGGCGCTAAAATGGATTAGATATCCTATTCCTAATAAAAAAGATTTACTGGATTACATGATGTGATTATATTCTCAAAGTTTGATTTAAAATCAAGCTATTGGGAGATTCAAATAGCTGAATCAGGTAGATATAAAACCGCTTTTAATGTCCCAATGGGTCAATATGAGTGGAATGTCATGCCATTTGGTTTGATGAATGCTCCTTCTATATAGATGACATTTTGGTATTTTCAATAAATATTGAAAGTCATTTTCGGCACCTAGAAATATTTAGAAAGGTTATTATACAAAATGGTTTTGTTATTTCTAAACCAAAGATGAAAATTTTTCAGACTAAAATTATATTTTTAGGTCATAATATTTAAAAAGGAAAAATAATTCTTATTAATCGTAGCATTGAATTTGCTTCTTAATTCCTTGATATTATAACTGACAAAACTCAATCGCAGAGATTTTTCGGCAGTCTTAATTATATTTCTCCTTTTATAAAGGATTTAGCTAAAGATACTGCTGTTTTTTATGATAGACTTAAGAAGAACCCAAAACTTGGACTAATAGTCACACAGATGTTGTTCGTATTATAAAATAAAAGGTTAATAACCTTCCTTGTTTAACACTTGCTAATCCAAATTGGGAAAAAGTTGTTGAAACTGATGCTTCTGATATAGGTTTTGGTGGTATATTCAAACAAATATCTTCTGAAAATAAACAAGAATATCTTGTTCAATTCCATTTTGGGAAATGGAATAATTCTCAGAGAAATTATGCAACTGTAGCTAAAGAAATTCTTGCTATAGTTAAGTGCGTTTTAAAATTCCAAACTGATTTATATAATCATAAGTTTTTGATAAAAATTGATTGCCAAGCTGCTAGATTTATCTTTAATAAAGATTTCAAGCATGATATTTCAAAACAAATGTTTGCAAGGTGGCAAACTCTATTAGCCCCTTTTGATTTCGAAATTTGTTCTAAAAAAGGTAGTGGTAATAGTCTTCCCGGTTTTCTTACTAGAGAATATTTAAATTCATAATTCTTTTTGTTTCATTTTCAGTTGAAACCACAATATACACCCCCACGGGGAAGGGGAAGAGGTAGAGGCAATGGCAGAGGTAATATTCTTGCCCAAATTGGAAATCAAAAATTAATAGCTGCTAATTCTCCAGAAAGTTCAGGGGTTAATATTGATCACCCATGTACAAAGAATTCATGGATTTCATAAAATCCAAGCAAGATACGGGTAATAACCCACCATCTTATTCAACAGCCTTGATAGATGAATGTCACGACCCTAACCCCGAACCCGGTCGTGATGGCGCCTCTCGTGAAGACAAGGCCAGCCAATTTAGCTAAAATCTCCTTCTAAGCAGTCAGTTAACAAGAGAACAATACAAGAATATTTTAATAGCAATCAATCACGGAAAAATGTAGCTAACCATCCCGACAACAGCCCAAATTGAGGTGTCACAATGTCATGAGCAACTAATGAATCCTAATAACAAGGTTACTAATTACAATATCTGGCACAACTTTTGAAGAACATAGGAACAACAAGATGAAAGAGATACGGGGCTGCGGACGCCAACAGCTACCTCGTAGGTCTCTGGATCACCGCCTGGACAGGAGGAATCAGTACTCCGGAGCGGAACCAACAACGCCTGAATCTGCACACATGGTGCAGGGAGTAATGTGAGTACTCCGACTCAGTGAGTAATAAATATAAATGACGACTGAAAGAAAGGAATCACATAAGGCATAAGGCATTCTATAATGAAGCATTAAAGCATCATTCAAAATCAGTAAATCAGTGAGAAATCAAATAAAACCTCCTTTCAACAGGTAAAACATGTAATCCTTTAGGTAAATAATGTGAAGTAAAACATCGCCCCTCGGGCTATATATATATATCAACAAATCCGCCCCTCAGGCAATATCATAAAACAGTACCAGCCCCTCGGGCTCAAGTCTCAGAATAATATCGGCCCCTCGGGCTATCACATCATACAACATCAGCCCCTCGGGCTATCACATAATACAATATCAGCCCCTCGGGCAATATTTCACATCACACTGGGTACCCGCGCTCACTAGGGGTGTACATACTCCGAGAGGGGTCACTTATGGCCCAAGCACAATATCAAGCCACCTCGTGGCATATCTCTAGGCCCTCGGCCTCATATCAATCATGCCACCTCGTGGCGTATATACAGTATCTCAGGCCCTCGGCCTCATATTAATCACAAGCCACCTCGTGGCACATAAAGTATCTCAGGCCCTCGGCCTCATATTAGTCACAAGCCACCTCGTGGCGTATTAAGAATCTCAGGCCCTCGGCCTCATATCGCTCAGTAGAACCTCATATCTGGCCCTCGGCCGCACTCAGTCAGAAAATCATCACAAGCCCCTCGGGCATAGTAAAACAGTAGTTCTCAGCCCAAAATATTATTAAAATATTATTTAAGTCTCAAAACTGAGTAAAATTGGCTGAGTTGTAAAATAGTGAAAATAACATGACTGAGTTCAAGCAATAAGTCAAAATAGTGAGGAAACAGTAATAAAAAAAATCCCCAAAGGGGCTCTGATAACACAGTATAAGGAACAAAGCAAGGGACTCCGTGAAAGCAAGCCTAATCGTAGGAACGACACCACAGTACGAGAAACAAAGCAAGAGACTCGAGGAAAGCAAGCTTAATCATAGGTACGAAAGTTTCCCTACAAGAAAAAGGGCTGGCTTCAACAACCCATAAGGGACGGCTTGCCAAGCTACACAAATAGTTAATTTGTTTATAGTCGCAAAAGTTTTCCTACAAAAGGGGCTTGCTTCAACAACCCATTCAGGGACGGCTTGCCAAGCTACACACTCAGAAAACTTTTGTACTATAACCAACGTTAGCTGTTCATAACTCGAGAAACTTTCGCACTACAATAAGCTAACTTTCAAAGAGTACACTTACTCTATTTTCATACATGGACCATACTACAACAAGCTAACTTTCAAAGAGTACACTTACTCTAT
>MCJB01008711.1:27338-56356 GCA_002018475.1 Nicotiana obtusifolia
ATTTTTATCACTGTTTCCTCACTAGGGGTGTACATACTCCGAGAGGGGTCACTTATGGCCCAAGCACAATATCAAGCCACCTCGTGGCATATCTCTAGGCCCTCGGCCTCATATCAATCATGCCACCTCATGGCGTATATACAGTATCTCAGGCCCTCGGCCTCATATTAATCACAAGCCACCTCGTGGCACATAAAGTATCTCAGGCCCTCGGCCTCATATTAGTCACAAGCCACCTCGTGGCGTATTAAGAATCTCAGGCCCTCGGCCTCATATCGCTCAGTAGAACCTCATATCTGGCCCTCGGCCGCACTCAGTCAGAAAATCATCACAAGCCCCTCGGGCATAGTAAAACAGTAGTTCTCAGCCCAAAATATTATTAAAATATTATTTAAGTCTCAAAACTGAGTAAAAGTGGCTGAGTTGTAAAACAGTGAAACAACATGACTGAGTCAAGGAATAAGTCAAAATAGTGAGGAAACAGTGATAAAAATCCCCGATGGGTTCAAATAATTGGCACGAAGCCCAAATATGGCAATCAGCCCATATCATAATGATAACAAATAAGTTTCAGTTATATGCGGACGAAATCATCATTCGGGATGGACCAAGTCACAATCCCCAGAAGTAAACGACCCCACGCTCATCATCGAGCGTGTGTCTCACCTCAATATAGCGCTACGATGTACAATCCGGGGTTTCAAACCCTCAGAACATCATTTACAATCACTACTCACCTCGAACCAGCTAAATCCCTAGCCCGCGACGCTTTTGCCCTTCGAATTGGCCTCCACGCGCATTGAATCTATCCAAAATCAGAACTAATATGTCACAATATGCTGGGGTAACAAGCCCAATCGAAACAAATCGGAAAATACCAAGAAATTACGAATTTAGCAAAACCCGAGCCCCGACCCACTTCTCGAAACTCAGAAATCTTTTTACATCAACGGGTTCCTTATCTTCCAATGAGTTCAACCATACAACTGTTACCGAATGCCGACATCGGATCGACCTCCAAATCTTTAAATCTAAACTTAAGGATTTCCCACAGATTTTTCCAACTTAATTCACCAATTAAATACTAAAATAGCAATTTACTGGGGTAATGACCAAAGTTGAGTTAAGAACACTTACCCCAATGTTTCCCTTGAAAGTCTCCCAAAAATCGCCTCACAATTAGCTTCAATCCGACCTCTATAGCTCCAACTATGTTTAGGATGGCCGAAATCCCTTCTTTTAAGAATTTGTCCAAGAAAGTCCCCTTTGGCTATATTCTTAAGGCTGAGTTTGCTGTGATTTAGGGTGTTTTGGAGATGTTTCTCCAAGATGGTAACGACAGTGGGTTTTGCAATGGCCATTGGGTACTGGTTTCTATTTATAAAGGGTCAAAATTGGGACAAAAAAGCCTCTGTCGGGTTTAAAATGCGACCGCATAACAGCCGCATATCCAACATGCGGTCCGCATCTTTGCTATGGCCATCGCAGATTGTAACCCTAGCCTTCACCGCAGTTCAGTGTGAGGTATGGTTTGCAGTCCGCATGTCAAAAATGCGACTGCATTTTTGACCGCATTTTGACGTTGATTTTCGCTCAGAAATCTGTCTCGGTCTGCGATTTCAGTGTGGTGGATATGCGGTCCACATTGTGGAAATGCGACCGCATTCTTGGCATCAATCTTTGCCCATAAAACTGTCTGGGTCTGCAATCTGGGTGTGTAGTTTGCAGCCCGCATATAGGGTTTGCGATAGCATAGCCCGCTTTGCGATGCCTTTTTGTTCTGTTACAAAATTACAAACTTTTCTTGTTTTCTACAACTTTTCCAAGGACGAAATAGTCTGTTCAGCCACCCTAAACTCACCCGAGGCCACTGGGACCTCAACCAAATATGCCAACATATCCCATAGCATTATTTAAACTCATTTCAACCTTCGGAACGCTCAAAACAACCTCTCAACACCAAATTCGCGTCGTATTCAAGCCTAAGAATTTCAAATCTTCTAAAATTACTCTTTTGATCAAAAACCCAATCTAACCATGTCCGAATGACTTGAAATTGCACACGCACATCCTAAATGACATAACGAAGCTACAGCAACTCTCGGAATTCCATTCCGACCCTTGGATCAAAATTTCGCCTAACAACCGAAAATCGCCAAAATACTAACTCCACCAATTCAAGCCTAATTCTACACCGGACCTCCAGAACCAATTCCGATCACACTCCTAAGTCATAATTCACCTCCCGGAGATAACCGAACCATCGGAACTCACATCCGAGCCCCCGAACTCATAAGTCAACATCCGGTTGACTTTTCCAGTTTAAACCTTCTTAAATGAGACTAAGTGTCTCATTCCTTACCAAATCCACCCCGAACGCAAACTACTCAACTTGATCGCATAATACACGGATAATGAAGCATAATAAGGCAGTAATGGGGAAAAAATAGAGCGGTAACTCATGAGACGACTGGCCGGGTCGTCACATTCTCCCCCACTTAAACAAACGTTCGTCCCCGAACGAGTCAAGAAACATACCTGAGGGTTCAAATAGGTGAGGATATTTGCTCCGCATCTCATGCTCAGTCTCCCAGGTGGCCTCCTCCACGGGACGACCTCTCCACTGCACTTTCACTGAAGCTATATCCTTTGACCTCAACTTCCGGACCTGAAGACCCAAAATCGCCACTCGCTCCACATCATAGGTCAAATCATCGTCCAACTGAATTGTGCTGAAGTCCAAGATTGTGCTGAACTCTGGACTTCAGTGTGAGGTATGGTTTGCGGTCCGCATGTCAAAAATGTGACTGCATTTTTTACCGCATTTTAACGTTGATTTTCGCCCAGAAATCTGTCTCGGTCTGCGATTTCAGTGTAGTGGATATGCGGTTCGCATTGTGGAAATGCGACCGCATTTCTGACCGCATTCTTGGCGTCAATCTTTGCCCAGAAAACTGTCTGGATTTGCGATCTGGGTGTATTGTTTGCGGCCCACATATAGGGTTTGCGATAGCATAGCCTACTTTGCGATGCCTCTTTGTTCTGTTACAAAATTACAAACTTTTCTGGTTTTCTGCAACTTTTCCAAGGACGAAATAGTCTGTTTAACCACCCTAAACTCACTCGAGGCCACTGGGACCTCAACCAAATATGCCAACATATCCCATAGCATTATTTAAACTCGTTTCAACCTTCGGAACGCTGAAAACAACCTCTCATCACCAAATTCGCGTTGTATTCAAGCGTAAGAATTTCAAATCTTCTAAATTACTCTTTTGATAAAAAACCCAATCAATCCATGTCCGAATGACTTGAAATTGCACACGCACATCCCAAATGACATAATGAAGCTGCAACAACTCTCGGAATTCCATTCCAACCCTCGGATCAAAATTTTGCCTAACAATCGGAAATCGCCAAAATACTAACTCCACCAATTCAAGCCTAATTCTACACTGGACCTCCCGAAGCTAACCGAACCATTGGAACTCACATCCGAGCCCTCTAACTCATAAGTCAACATTTGGTTGACTTTTCTAGTTTAAACCTTCTTAAAACAGACTAAGTGTCTTATTTCTTACCAAATCCACCCCGAACGCAAACTACTCAACTTGATCGCATAATACACGGATAACAAAGCATAATAAGGCAGTAATGGGGAAAAAAATATAGCGGTAACTCATGAGACGACTGGCCGGATCGTCACAATGAAGGTTAAGAAAATGAGGTTTATAACAAGAGTTCGCAGAAAGAATTAATAATTCTTTTGGAACAATCAAATCTCAAATAGAAAGATAATCCATGGCAAATAATGGGCAGGTATTTAGATACGGCATCATATGCCACAACTACTTATAAGTATAGAATGAATTATGAGTTGATTTTACTATCAACAGGATCAGCTGAAATTCAGCATTAATATCCATCTACTACAAGAAAAGTTTATAACTTTTCTAAGATAATAATCAAGCAAATTATTCCCGCAGAGAAATGGGAAATTAGTACTTTAAAAGAAAGGGATTATATCCACCCTGAACAGAAAATTCCTATTAAGTTCAATTATTGGGATTACATCCAAAGTTTTAATAAAACTTTTCTATATGAAAATTCTAATAAAAAACATTCTTGATTCATTAAAATATGCCCTAATATTTATTAGCAGAATTTGCCAAATAGTTTTTGTGACTGGTGGACTTTACATGGCCCATCGATGGATATTTTACTAGAAATTTTTAAGAGTTTATATACTAAGTGGGTAGAATTATCACCCAAATTAATAGTTTTACAGAAGGATAATATATTCTTCGAAGGAATGACCCTTATGTATTTTTTCATAGAATTCTCCATCCCGTGGATAATTAAATGAGATATTGAAGTTAGTTATAATAGCAAGGGATTTCCCCGTTTAAATAGAATTTTTTACACAAAGTTCTGGAGTAAGATGCTTAAGAAAGATAAGGAAGGAAAGATCCCTGGCCAAGAAACCCTTGATAATATTCATAAGGCACTCAAGAATTATAGTTCGAAAAGTAACAGCAACAGTAATACTGAAGAAAGCAGCCCTTTCAAGCACTTAACTAGAAAGTTACAAATGACAAAGGGTGCAATTTCGAAGAAAGAAATTACAGCTTCTTACTTTGAAGAAATCAGAAGGGATTTAGCAAGAAACTTCGATACAGAAGTTTCAGATGATGTGTCAATGGCATCAGTTGGTAATATCACAGATGAAGACATCTACCTTGATGGAGAATCTCAAGAAATTCAATCAGAACAAATTAATATTAAAGAAATTGAAGAATATCTTAAGAAGATAAAGGAAAGAGCGGAAGCATATTCCTCTAAAAACGACAAAGGAAAAACAGTCATTTGATAAATATTGAAGGCCCCATTGCAGAATTATTGGGGTAATAAAATATATCAGCTTCTATAAAACAAAAGAACCCACCATGATATAGTGTTGGGAATCAAATCTACTTTGATAAAGTAGATTGTCGTTTTTACTTTTTCTTTTTCTTTGTCGGCCATACTTGTAATCATTTTGTCGGCCATTACTATTCATTTTTGTTTTCTTCTTTTCAAGATCCATTATATAAGGATCATAAGCTTCAGAATAGAGCAAGCTTTTCCTTAGGCATTCAGTAGTCTCTCTCTCTCACTGGTAAAAACGCTCTTTGTACTCCAGTTTGAATATTAATAAGATCAAAAGACTTATTGGTCACAACCGGCGGTCTCAGGTACTTTTAAATTTTTGTCTATATTTTTGAATTTTTAATAATTAGAAATTTAGCCTAAATGATAGGCTAAATAGTTAATTGTTAAACTGTCACGACCCTTACCCCGAACCCGGTCGTGATGGCGTCTCTCGTGAAGACAAGGCCAGCCAATTCAAATAAAATCTCATTTTAAGCAGTTAATTAACAAAAAAACAATACAAGCATAGTTTAAGAACAATCATTCGTGGAAAACATAACTAACCATCCCGACTACAGCCCAAATTGGGGTGTCACAACGTCATGAGCAACTAATGAATCCTCATAATAAGATTACTAATTACAATATCTGGCACAATTTTTGAAGAACATAGGAACAACAAGATGAAAGAGATACGGGGCTGCGGACGCCAACAGCTACCTCATAGTCTCTGATTCACTGCCTGGACAGGAGAAATCAATACTCCGGGGCGGAACCAAAAACGCCTGAATCTGCACACATGGTGCAGGGAGTGATGTGAGTACTTCCAACTCAGTCAGTAATAAGCATAAATAATGACTGAAAGTAAGAAAAAACACAAAGCACAAGGCATTCTATAATGAAGAATTTGAAACGTCATTTCGCAAACAGTAAATCAGTGAAAAATTCAAGTAAAATCTCCTTTCAGCAGGTAAAAACATGTGAAGTAAAATATCGCCCCTCGGGCTATATATATATATCAACAAATCCGCCCCTCGGGCATCATCATAAAAATAGTACCAGCCCCTCGGGCTCAAATCTCAGAACCACATCAGCCCCTCAGGCCATCACATGGAACAACATCAGCCCCTCGGGCTATCACATGAAACAATATTAGCTCCTCGGGCTATAATTCACATCACCATGGGTACTCACGCTCACAGGGGGTGTACAGACTCCGGGAGGGGGCCCTTACGGTGCAAGCGCAATATCAAGCCACCTCTTGGCATATATCTAGGCCCTCGGCCTTATATCAGTCAAAAGCCACCTTGTGGCACATAAAGTATCTCAGGCCCTCGGCCTCATATCACTCAGTAAAACCTCACATATGGCCCTCGGCCGCACTCAGTCAGAAAAATCATCACAAGCCCCTGGGGCTAGAGTAAAACAGTAGTCCTCAGCCCAAAAACATCATTTAAAATATTGGTTAAGTCTCAAAACTAAGTAAAAGTGGCTGATTTATAAAATAGTGAAAACAGCATGACTAAGTTCAAGTAATAAGTCAAAATAATGAGGAAATAGTGATAAAGATCCCCGAAGGGTTCAAATAATTGGCACGAAGCCCAAATATGGCAATCAGCCCAAATCATGATAATAACAAGTAAGTTTCAATCAAATGCGTAATAAAATCGTCAATCGGGATGGACCAAGTCACAATCCCTAGTAGTAAACGACCCCGCGCTCATCATCGAGGGCGTGCCTCACCTCAATATAGCACTACGATGTGCAAATCCGGGGTTTCAAACCCTCATAACATCATTTACAATCACTACTCACCTCGAACCAGCTAAATCCCTAGCCCGCGACGCCTTTGCGCTTCGAATTGGCCTCCACGCGCGTCGAATTTATCTAAAATCATAACTAATACGTCACAATACGCTGAGGAACAAAGCCAAGCGAAACAATCGAAAATTATCAAGAAATTACGAAATTAGCAAAACCTGAGCCCCGGGCCTACTTCTCGAAGTTCAGAAAATTTTACATCAACGTGTCCCTTACCTCTTAACGAATTCAACCATACAAAAATTATCGAATTCCGACATCGGTTCGACCTCCAAATCTTAAATCCACACTTAAGGGTTTTTCACAATTTCTCCAACTTACATCCCAATTAAACACTAAAATAGCGATATACTGGGGTAATTTAACCAAGGTTGAGTTAGGAACACTTACCCCGATGTTTCCCTTAAATATCTCCCGAAAGTCGCCTCAAAATTCGCTTTAATCCGAGCTCTATAGCTCCAAATAATGTTTAAAAATGGCTGAAATCCCCTCTCTTAGGTATCTGTCCAAGAAAATCTCTTTTGGATATAGTTTTGAGGTTGATTTTGCTGTGGTATAGCATGTTTTGTAGGTGTTTCTCTTAGATGGTAACGATAGTGGGTTTTTGCATGGCCAATGGGCACAGGTTTCTATTTATACAGGGTCAAAAATCGGAACAAAACGCACCAGTTGGATCAAAAATGCGATCGCATTTTGACCGCATTTTTGACGTTGATTTTTGTCCAGAAATTTGTCTTGGTCTGCGATTTCAATGTACGATATGCGGTTTGCATTTTAGATATGCGACCGCATTTCTGACATGGATCTTGTCCAAAAATCTGTCTCGATCAGCGGTCTTAGTGTGGTGGATATGCGGTCCGCATTGTGGAAATGCGACCACATTCCTGATCGCATTCTTGACGTCATTCTTTGCCCAGAAAACTGTCTGGGTTTGCGATCTGGGTGTGTGGTTTGCGGCTAGCATGCTGGGTTTGCGATGGCATATCCCGCTTTGCTGATGTCTCTTTATTCTTTTAGCCACCCTAAACTCACCCGAGGCCACTAGGACCCCAACTAACTATGCCAACATATCCATATTCGAATTTGTTCTAACCTTCGGAACGCTCAAACCATCTCTCAACACCGAATTCCCGTCGGATTCAAGCCTAAGAATTTCAAAATCTTCTAAATTACTAATTTGATCAAAAACCCAATCAAACCCTATCCAAATGACATGAGATTTTGCACACATATCCCAAATGACATAATGAAGCGTAACAAGGCAGAAATGGGGGAAAACGGAGCGGTAGCTCATGAGACGACTGGCCGGGTCGTCACATAAACTTAGGAATCTTGAGCTATTCTGTAGCATCTTTTAGTATTAATTTCAATACTGTATCTTTCCGATGATGCTTAGGTTAATGGTTAAACCCAGGTAATTTTAAGTTTAGATAGTAAGCTCTGGTTATGGATGGATAATCGGTGGTCTTCGCATAACCATTTTTAATCCCAGATAGGCGTTGTGAAAGGGCTTAGCAGGCAAGACTGTGGTTTAGAGTTTAGTGGATAAACTTAGAATTTGACAGGGTTTAAAATAAATCCTTAGGAATCCTCCCTGTAGCTCCATCAAAGCGATCTGGTGTAGAGATTGTGAGCCATGTTTATAATTATCACAGATAAGATCAGTAATCTCCACATGATTTATTTTAAACCTTATCAAATTCTAAGTTTTTCCAGTGTAGAGATTGTGCTAAATACTTAAGTGTTAAACTTAAGAATCTTGAGCTATTCTGTAGCATGCTTTAGTATTAATTTCAATACAGTATCTTTCCGATGATGCTTAGGTTAAACCCAAGAAGTTTTAAGTTTAGATAGTAAGCTCTGGTTATGGCCGCATAACCGATGGTCTTCGCAGAACCCGTTTTTAATCCAAGATGGGCATTGTGAAAGTGCTTAGCAGGCAAGACCGTGGTTTAGAGTTTACTGGAAAAACTTGAAATTTGACAGGGTTTAATATACATCCTTAGTCATCCTCCCTGTAGCTCCATCGAAGTGATCCGGTGTAGATATAAATGTCCTTGCAAATGATGGTTTATTAGAACTTCATAGAGTCATTAAGGATCTTGAACTAAGATCCTAGATTATATATAAGATATATCCCATTAACGATAATAGTCCTAAGGATTCTGGTTTATTAGAACTACTTCTCTTCTCAGGTTTACGAGAAGAGAAGGTCTAGTTATATGAAGAGAAAGGATTTTATTAAATGCGTTAAGCCCAATGCTTGTTACAAGTGTGGTAGAGTAGGCCATTACGCCAAAGATTGTAAAGTTAAAGATAAGATTAAGAACCTTGACCTAGATGATAATTTTAAGGATTCGTTATATAAGATCATTTTGAATTCTTCGAGGTGTAATTCCCCAGGAAGTAGTGACATAGAATCTTCAAGTGATGGAGATGAAAGTGTTAAAAAATGAAGAATACTATTCTTCATCAGAATCAGAGTGTGGACCTTGCAAGGATATGCAAGGTGAGTGTTGTAATAACAACATAGAAGATGAATTTGATAATATTTATTCATAGTTTAAGGATTTAGATATAAATGTCCTTACAAATGATGGTTTATTAGAAAGGACCATCTAATAAGAAATTTGAAAAAGGATTAGAAAGGCTCCTAAAATGAGGTTTATAACAAGAGTCAACAGAAAGAATTAGTAATTCTTTTGGAACGTATGGTGATTTCGGACTTAGGCGTATGTCCGGATTTGAAATTGGAAGTCTGTAGGACAATTCAACGCATTTTGGTGAATGTTGGAAAATAGAAGATTTTTGGAAAAGTTTGACCGAGGAGTTGACTTTTTGATATCGGGGTCGGAATCCAGTTCTGAAAATCTTCATAGGTCCGTTATGTCATTTATGATTTGTGTGCAAAATTTGAGGTCAATCGGACTCGATTTGATAGGTTTCAGCATCGAATGTAGAAGTTGGAATTTGTTAGTTTCATTAGGCTTGAATTGGGGTATGATTCGTGTATTTTGCGTTGCTTAATGTGATTTAGGGCCTCGACTAAGTCCATAATATGTTTTAGGACTTGTTGGTATATCCGAACGGGGTTCGGAATGGCTCGGGTGAGTTTTGTGTTGTTAAACGGACTATTTCATCGTTGGAAAGGAAAATCTGCATAAATGTCAGAAATGCTACCAAAATGCGGACAGCATGTTGATTATGCTACGCGATGCTGTCCAAAATGTGGACAGCATGTTGATTATGCTACGCCGAAATGCTATTGCAAAGTGTAACAGATTTCAATGTTAGAAATGCTACCAAAATGCGGATAGTTGATTATGCTATGCGATGCTGTCCAAAATGCGGACAGCATGTTGATTATGCTACGCGAAATGCTATAGCATTTTCAACACCTGAAAGTTTTATTTTGTTACGATTTTTGACCCCTTTATAAATAGAAATTAGTGCTCATTTTCCATGCAAAACTCATTTTCATTATCCACAAAGAGAAACACCTCCAAACACCATAAAATCACAACAAATCAACCTCAAAACTATATCAAAAAGAGATTTTCTTGAACAAATTCTTAAAGAAGGGGATTTTGACCATCTTAAACATAATTGGAGCTAGGGAACTCGGATTGAAGCGAAATCTTGAAGGATTTTTGGAAGATTTTTGAGAGAAGCATTGGGGTAGGTGTTCTTAACTCAATCTTGGTCAAATTACCCAAACCTATTGCCATTCTAGAATGTAATTGGTGATTTAAGTTGGAGAAAATTGTGGAAAACCCTTGAGTTTAGATTTTAAGACTTGGAGGTCGAACTGATGTCGGAATTCGATAAATGTTGTATGGTTGAACTCGTGGGAAGATAAGGAACCCGTTGAGGTGAAAAATTACTGAATTTCGAGAAGTGGGCCCGGCGCTCGGGTTTTGCTAATTTTGGGATTTCTTAGTATTTATTGATTGTTTTCGCGTGGGCTTTGTTCCCTCAACATATTGTGACGTAATTGTTCTGAATTTGGATAGATTCGACGCACGTGGAGGCATATTCGATGGCCAAAGGCGTCGTGGGCTAGAAATTTAGCCGGTTCTAGGTGAGTAGTGATTGTAAATGATGTTCTGAGGGTTTGAAAACCCGGATATTGCACATCGTAGTGCTATATTGAAGTGAGGCACACACTCAATGATGAGCGTGGGGTTGTTTACTACTGGGGATTGTGACATGGTCCATCCTGATTGATGATTTTACTACGCAATTGATTGAAACTTACTTGTTACCATCTTGTTTGGGGCTGATTGCCATATTTGGGCTTCGTGCTAATTGTTTGAACCCTCCGGGGATTTTTATCATTATTTCCTCACTATTTGTAATTATTACTTGAACTCAGTCATGTTGTTTCCACTGTTGTACAACTTAGCCACTTTTTACTCAGTTTTGAGATTTACACAATATTTTGAATGATTTTTTGGGCTGAGAACTATTGTTTTACTATGCCCGAGGGGCTTGTGAAGATTTTCTGACTGAGTGCGGCCGAGGGCCAGATGTGAGGTTTTACTGAGTGATATGAGGCCGAGGGCCTGATATCCTTTATGTGCCACGAGGTGGCTTGTGATTGATATGAGGCCGAGGGCCTGAGATACTCTATGTGCCACGACGTGGCTTGATATAGCGCTTGGGCCGTAAGGGGCCCCTCCCGGAGTCTGTACACCCCCAGTGAGCGCAGGGTACCCAGAGATATACCAGTTGGTAACAATGACAACTGTAGGTTACAGTTGGTAACAATGACAATTGTAGGTTACAGTTGGTAACAATGACAACTGGTAACCAGAGATGTGAGATTGATATTGAGCCCAGGGATATTACAGTTGGTAACAATGACAACTGTAGGTTATAGTTGGTAACAATGACAACTGTAGGTTACAGTTGGTAACAATGACAACTGGTAACCAGAGCTGGGGAGATTTTACTGTCTTAAATGGTACTAAGCCCAGGGATGTTACAGTTGGTAACAATGGCAACTGGTAACCAGAGCTGGGAAGTTTTTTTAAATGATTTCTTACTGATTTACTGTTTTCAAATAATGGTTTACTGTTTCATTATGCATTGCCTTGTGCTCTACGTGTTTCATTACTTTCAGTCATTATTTATATGTATTACTCAGTGAGTTGGAAGTACTCACATTACTCCCTGCACCATGTGTGCAGATTCAGGCGTTATTGATTCCGCTCCGAGGCATTGACTACGACTGTCAGAGCGGTGACTCAGAGACTACGAGGTAGCTGTTGGCGTCCGCAGCCCCGTATCTCTTTTATCTTGTTGTTCCCACTTTCTCCAACTAATTGTGCCAGAGATATTGTAATAGAAATTTTGTTATTAGGATTTCATTAGTTGCTCGTGACGTTGTGATACCCCTGTTTGGGCTGATATTGGGATGGTTCACTATGTTTTTCCGCAAATGACTGCTATTAAATTATGTTGTGTTGTTCTCTTGTTACATTAACTGCTTAAAATGAATTACGGTTCGAATTGGCTGGCCTTGTCTTCACGAGAGGCGCCATCACGATCGGGTTTGGGATTTGGGTCGTGACAAATCATATCTCAAATGGAAAGAAAATCCATGGCAAATAATGGCCAGGTATTTAGATACGGCATCATATGCCACAACTACTTATAAGTAAATATAGAATGAATTATGAGTTTATTTTACTATCAACAGGATCAGTTGAAATTCAACATTTTCTATCCATCTACTACAAGAAGCCTTATACTAGGTCAAGGTTTTTACCCTTGATAATATTCATAAGGCACTCGGAAAGCCTTATAGTGCAAGCTTATTATCTGAAAATGATTTAGCCCTTTATAAGGAAACTCATAAATTCTTGCATATAGTTTAATGCAAGTTGCCGTTAAACCCCTTATATTAAGAGGTTTACCTGAGAGCTTTATAGCAGCACTTAGGGATGACAGGAACCAAAATTGGAAGAAGTCCCTTATAGGAACGATTCAAACCAGTTTGGCTTATGAACCTGTTTATTTTAATGCTTATCCTAATTTGTAGGTTTCATTAAGCGATGATAATTCGCTAAATGCTTTAATATTAAGTATTAAGCTCCATGGTTATGATTATTTACCTGGAACTGAAGCTATATGCATTTGTTATAGGATTTATTACAAGCCTTTATATACGCTGAATCCTATGTGCAAAATCATGGATTTCAAAAATGAAACTATTTTGATAGAAACTAATTTTGGCAGATCTAAAGTTATTACCAAAAGACCTATTAAGTGGGATGAAATAGATTTTCCCATAGAATGGGTTATTGAGGAAGCAATAGCTCCTCGAAATAATGTTGAGTGAAATCAAAGAAGCAGAACAAGCTTCTGATGGAACTGTTAAGATCAGGTTCAATAAACTCGATCAAATTGATAATATTAGTTATTCATCTAGATTAACTAGATCTAACTCTTCTTATATTTCACCTGTTGATTATATGGTAGATTTTCCTTCAAGAGCATCTACATCACAGATTAGATAAAATGATAAAATTGATGTTATAAAAATTAGCACAGAAATTATTGCTAGTGCCATACCAGACCTAACTGATTTCGAAATGGATTTTTCAAATGGTTTACATGGAGTGACCAATTTGATTTAGCCCGGGTTACCTGCAAGAAAATTAAATTCTGCAAATTTTTAAAAACCCAGATGGGAACTTTTCAGAAATTGGCTTTTTGATAATTTTAATGAAATACTAATAAAGTTTTTTCAAGAAGATTTTTATAATGACATTAGTAGGCATAATAAGATAATAGCTTTTGTGCCTTGGTTCATGTCTAAATATGTTGATGGTTATATTTCCATGCTGGAAAGAGATTATAAGCTCAGTAGTGGGCAAGTTTCTAAATCTATTTTCCCACCCCAAACATCTTTCCAAATGGGAGAAAAAGATAAGGTTATATATTATACTGTCTTTTCTAAATTGTTTGATGATAATACAGGAACTATTACTGCTAGAAATTTGAATACGATGTTGACTCAGAATAATTATACGAACATCTATGTGAGTATTCTGGGTGAACAGGTAGCTTCTATCAGTGATAGATTAGATAAGATTATAACGGAAGTCCAAAAAATTAGTAACAAGGATACAATTAAAAGGTAAGGAGCAAATAGTGACTGCCAGTATCCAACCCCCTCAAGAAGTCAAAGACTTTAAATTAAAAAGTCTCAATGACTTGGCGAAACTTCTTAATAAGAAATCTGAAGGATTTAAGATTAGTCCTTTAAATTTAGAAATCTTTCTAGTGAAGGAAGAAAACAGAAACTTTCTGATGAGATTAAAAAAATCTCAAACAAGTTTGCTAGAAAACCAGTACAAAGGATATACTATTATCATAGACCGACCCCTCAGGATGTTTTACTAGAAAAACCTTAGCCCAATTATTTCTCATAGAGTTATAGTGGTAAGGAAATTTATGAATGGAACATAAATGGTTTTACAGATAGGCAGATTTATATTCAGGTGCATAGAATGCTTATGTATAGTACTATCTGTAAGGTGAATAATAATTCTAGGAAAGCCATAGCTGATATGATTATAGCTGGGTTTACTGGCCAATTAAAAGGCTAGTGGGATAATTATTTGAATAATAGTCAAAGAGCAGATATTTTAGGAGCTGTTAAGATGGAAAATGGACGGAATGTGCAAAATATAGTCTATTCTTTAATTCTTAATATTATAGAACATTTTCAGGTAAATGGTCAGATAATAGTGAGACCATTAGAAATATGCTTCAAAACCTAAAGGTGTCATACACTTACTGTTAGATAGTATAAGGATGTATTCCATTCAAGAGTTATGGAATTACCAGAGTGTAATAGTACTCACTGGAAGTCTGAGTTTATAGATGGACTCCCAACCCTTTTTGCTGAAAGGATTAGAAAAACCTTAGAGGTACTGCTATGAGTATAGATTATAATAGTTATACTTATGGTAAGTTGATTAGTGTATGCACTCAAGAAGATTTAGCACTTTGCAAAGTGATTATGCTAAACCAAGAGATTAACGAAACACCGTCTAAATGAAAGATAGCAATTAGGAGAGTTCTGTGAGTTGTTTGCCATGGATATCCCTAAGATTAAGAAGCCTCATAGGAAAAAGTGTCACGACCCGAAATCCCAAACCGGTCGTGATGGCGCCTTTCATGAAGACAAGGCCAGCCAATTCAAACTAAATCTCATTTTAAAAACTTAAACAACGTAAAAATCATATAAGCAAAATTCACTACAGTAGTTTGCGGAAAACATAGCTAACCATCCCGACAACAGCCCGAAACTGGGGTGTCACAAAGTCATGAGCAACTAATGAAATCCTAATAACAAGATTACTAATACAATATATATGGCACAATTGTTTGAAGAAAGTGGAAATAACAATATAAAGAGATACGGGGCTGCGGACGCCAACAGCTACCTCGTAGTCTCTGAGTCACCGCTTTGACAATCGTAGTCAATGCCTCGGAGCGGAATCAATAAGCCTGAATCTGCACACATGGTGCAGGGAGTAATGTGAGTACTTCCAACTCAGTGAGTAATAATTATAAATAATGACTGAAAGTAAGAAAACACACAAGGCATAAAACAATCCACAATGAAACAGTAAACATGCAAATATCTCAAGTAAAAATAACATGAAGCAAAGGAAAACAGCATGACTAGCCACGTCATGTCTCGTGGCGGCGTACCACCCATTCCCATGGGTACCCACGCTCACTGGGGGTGTACAGACTCCGGGAGGGGCCCCTTACGGCCCAATTGCAATATCTCGTGGCGGCGTGCCACCCGATCCATTCACATCAAATCCCGTGGCGGCGTGCCACCCGATCCCATTTACATCATTTAAAATATCATTTAAATCTCAGGCCCTCGGCCTCATATCACTCAGTAAAACCTCACATTTGGCCCTCAGCCGCACTCAGTCAGAAAAATCATCTCTTGCCCCTCGGGCATAGTAAAACAGTAGTCCTCAACCCAATATATATCATTTAAAAATACTATGTAAACCTCAAAAACTGAGTAAAAGTGGCTGAGTGGTAAAACAGTGTAAATCAATACGACTGAGTTCAAGTAACACATCAACACAGTGAGGAAAGAAGTGATAAATACCCCTGAAGGGTTCACATAACCGGCACGAAGCCCAAATATGGCAATCAACCCAATTCATGACGATATCAAATAAGTTTCAATAAAATATATAGTAAAAATCATCAATCGGGACGGACCAAGTCACAATCCCTGTAGTAAACGACCCCATGCTCATCATCGAGCGCGCGCCTCACTTCAATATGGCACTACGATGTGCAATCCGGGGTTTCAAACCCTCAGAACATCATTTATAATCACTACTCACCTCGAACCGGCTAAATTTCTAGCCTACGACGCCTTTGCCCTTCGAATTGGCCTCCACGTGCGTCGAATCTATCCAAATTCAGAACAATTACTTCACAATATGTTGAGGGAACAAAGACCAAGCGAAAACAACCGAGTTCACCCATACAAAAATTATCAAATTCCGACATCGGATTGGCTTTCAAATCTTAAATTTTCGTTCTTGGAAGATTTGGAAAAAAATCTGATTTTTCTTCCATAGATTCATGGATTTATGATGTAAATGATCATGGAATCATGTTCTATGAAGGATTTATGCTAAAGAACACTTACCTCCTTCAAATTTGTGGAAAACCTTCTAAAAATCGCCCAAACCGAGCTCCCCCAACTCTATTCGGACATCGGGAGCCACAGGTGGCGCTGGGCGCTGCCTGTGGCGCTGGTTCCAGCAGCCACAGATTCCCTGACACAAATATAGGCATAACTTTCTCATACGATGTCCGAATTGGACGATTCTTTTTGCTATGACTCCAAAATTTCGATACGGATCTAATGCTTCAATTAAAACTGAATTTAGAGTCCATTTGCATAATATGATACCACTTATTCTTGAAGAAACGATATCGAAACATTCTTGAAATGCCCAAGTTAAACTCCATCAACCATCCAAAATCCATTCAAGGCCCTCGGGACTTCAACCAAATATAACAACAAATCTTAAAACATTATATGGACTTAGTCGAGGCCTCAAATCACATCAAACAACGCTAAATACACGAATCCTACCCCAATTCAAGCCTAATGAATCTAACAAATTCCAAATTCTACATTCGATGCCGAAACCTATCAAATCGAATCCGATTGACCTCAAATTTTGCACACAAGTTATAAATAACATAACGGATCTATGAACTTTTTCAAAACTTGATTCCGACCCCGATATCAAAAAGTCAACTCCTCGGTCAAACTTTCCAAAAATCTTCTATTTTCCAACATTCGCCAAAATGCGTTGAATTGTCCTACGGACTTCCAATTTCAAATCCGGACATACGCCTAAGTCCGAAATCACCATACGTTCCAAAACAAAAATGATAGACACGGCTAAGGCTATCAAAATATCCCAATAGGGATAAACACAGTAGTAGAGTGCAAATTCACAACTCACCATATGAGTCGATTGCCAATAATAACATCCTCCGACCACAATAACTAGAATAACGATATTTCCTTTTAATGTGCCTTATATAAATCTGATTGCATAGATTTCAGCTCTAATAATCTAGTCTTAGCCGGTGCAAGCTGCTCATGCAATAAGCCGCCTCCAACACCGACTCAGATCTCATATGGTGCCATCAATTCGCCGACAAGCTACAATTTGAACATGACACATAAAGAGGAACAAACTCTGGAAAAGAATTATCCAGCCCGCGAAACAAATAAAACAGTCGAACAGATGTTACAAACCCTTCTCAAAGGATGAGAAACAAAATACACAGGAATAGGTATAGCGGCCGTACTCAACATAACACTGTTGCGGCACGCAACCCGATCCAAACATGATACCATTACGCGAGATTAAAAGAATTTCTCATAACCCCTGAACTATTAGTAGAATGCATACTTCATTGGCTAGAATCCCTTTCACTCAACTCATTTCAGAATAACCATGGCAACATGCAACTGAATTCCCATAACCATAGAAAATACAAACCTCAAGTTGTGGTGTAAACCATCATGACTCTTCCGGAGTCCATTCACACAAAAAGGCCATTCAAAGCAATATCTCCCAAATCAATCAAGTCATGGTGGCTATCGGACCTGCACGTACAACCACATACCACATGTAAAACTTCACACGCCGAAGGAACTAATCATTGCCACCATCACACCGATTAAACCATTGCTAACCAACCCAATTTCTTTCAATTTACTCTTGACCTGACTTAGAAATATAATAGCTCCATTCACAACACAGTGAACTCAATTCGCATTCACCTTGAGTGACCCGAATTGCGAGACCACATCGTCTCAATACTCATGAACCATCTCATACCCTCCTTATATGCTCAATATTATCTCAGACTGGTACACCTATTTTGCAAGACCTTCTGTGAATCCGAAGCTATCTCTTTCTTTTCTCCAATACTGCACCATATACCCGGTGATAACATAGAACCAAGTTTCGTTCGCAACCCACTGTGAAGACTCGATCCTTAACCACACATCAGACCTGAAATCCTTAGGCACTGCACTTTAATTCTTGTATCCACTAGGACTGTTATCGAGGGTCAATCACTCTGACCTAGTCCCGAAGATAACTGACTGTACTCTTTTCCATGTACATCATGTCCACAAAACACAAGCTCCGAGTCTTCCCAAAAACCTGAACATGCATCGATAACGCCGAATATAGCACACGCCCATCTGGTTCTTTGCTGAATTACCCTTAATACTTCCTTTTTCTTAGTCATAAGTAATCCGCCAACGTACCAATAACCAGAAACCGCACAGGCAGACAACCACGCGATCTAATTGTAAATGGTGGGGCTCCCCCCACTTAGCTCTAAGCCACCGTCACATAATATAGAGCCCACGACGATTCCTCCATTCTCAATTACCATGATCTCGTACCATTAACCTGACAGACTTCTCGAAGTCTTTGTTAAGCTTTTCATGAACATCCTGGATCACAAGTCATAGTCACGTACTCGACCTCTTACTGGGTAGTAAATAATATGCCTTTCATAAGCTTCATCAACATCATGCCACCGCTAACCTGCTCACAGGAGATAACCCACCTGTGGAATTCCTTACCGACATCTTCTAACGACGCTGCACTGGGTACAACTACCCCGTAATCAGTAAATTCTTCTGAGCTCATGATCGCCCACCAGTTGTATAAGTCTGCTCCTTCCCTATTAACATCAACTGTAAGTTCAACAATACTTTACGAACTCAAGTCATATTGCACCTGAAACGATAATCAGATCTTCACACCCCTATTCATTTCAAACAAACTCCTTTCTACCATATTCGATCTTTCTTCGTACGACAACCATCACTCCAAATAAAATACGTAGGCCAAATCACCTTCCATCATGATTCCCAAACCGTTCTACACTTTCTCAAGGCACGTGGCTATCCTACCACAGAATCCATATGCTAATCTGTCATCTTATTTCAATTAAACCATCTCCTTTAAGCAACTTTTCAACCTCTGCTTCTCATACTTGGCATGCTAGTACTTTAACCACCGCGAAACACTTCCTGCCATGTCGTTCCTCATACTTTGCTGCTCCCGTGTTGCATCAAATCGAAATCCATCTCTATAGCACCAGAACCAATAAAATGTTACCAACTCTAAGCCTCTTCGAAGATCATCTTTCTCGAGCCATCCACATTAGAAATACTAATTCGATTTTGAACTGCTGCACACAGCTATCCCTGGCAACCACCTCTTAGGCACCATTTCACAGCTCCATGCCCGAAGGCAAAATCCAAGAAAACCGTAACACCGACGAACCATAATGCGTTCAAACAAGGACGACAACACAGCATCATATTGAAAATTCCATCATGCTTGAAAATATCAAGCCTTGTTACTTCATCAACCAAACATGGACATCTATAGTCCGACTACTTTCCTTCGCTAGAATTAAATGCTGAACCTCTAAATCATACACTGAGAAATCCTCCTTTCGAGTCATTCACTGCCGCGTTCCATATATAAGCACTATACCATTTCACCAACATTGTATGACAACAACGCATAGACATCGTAGCAATTCGTGCACGGTCTCTAAACCATAGAAGATACAGATATTAAGCTGGAACATAAGAACATCCTTCCACAAGACAGCGATAATAGCATGCCCGAACACGCATCTGGCACCACGTCTGTAGTTCCACTACAACTCTTCGATGCCCAATTGATAACAAGAGCTTCGCGCTGCATAAGATTGAGTAGGAAGGAAATAAAGGCATAAGCCTCCATAGAATCAAACCGCACGATAAGGATATCAAGAATATGAAGTTTTTCCTAAAAAGTTCTGCAGCCTCTCGAAGATAAATACAGACGTCTCCGTAGCGATCCGCGAGACTCTACTAAACCCGCTCATGACTTGTGAGACGTATGTAATCTAGGCTCTGATACCAAGCTGTCACGACCCAAATCCCAAACCCGGTCGTGATGGCGCCTCTCGTGAAGACAAGGCCAGCCAATTCGAACCATAACTCATTTTAAGCAGTTAATTTAACAAGAGAACAACACAACAATAGTTTAATAGCAGTCATTTGCGGAAAAACATAGTGAACCATCCCGACTACAGCCCAAACCGGGGTGTCACAAAGTCATAAGCAACTAATGAAATCTTAATAACAAAATTTCTATTACAATATCTCTAGCACAATTAGTTGGAGAAAGTGGAAATAACAATATAAAGAGATACGGGGCTGCGGACGCCAACAGCTACCTCGTAGTCTCTGAGTCACCGCTCTGACAATCGTAGTCAATGCCTCGGAGCGGAATCAATAACGCCTGAATCTGCACACATGGTACAGGGAGTAATGTGAGTACTTCCAACTCAGTGAGTAGCACAAATAAATAATGACTGAAAGTAAGGAAACACGTAAAGCACAAGGCAATGCCTAATGAAGCAGTAAATCATTATTTGAAAACAGTAAATCAGTAAGAAATCATTTAAAAATCTTCCCAGCTCTGGTTACCAGTTGCCATTGTTACCAACTGTAACCTAACAGTTGTCATTGTTACCAACCGTAATATTCCTAGGCTCAGTATCAATCTCACAGCTCTAGTTACCAGTTGTCATTGTTACCAACTGTAACCTACAGTTGTCATTGTTACCAACTGTAATATCTCTGGTTATCGGTTGTCATTGTTACCAACCGTAACCTACAATTGTCATTGTTACCAACTGTATTATCTCTGGGTACCCTGCGCTCACTGGGGGTGTACAAACTCCGGGAGGGGCCCGTTACGGCCCAAGCGCTATATCAAGCCACCTCGTGGCATACATCTAAGCCCTCGACCTCATATCAATCAAGCCACCTCGTGGCGTATATACAGTATCTCAGGCCCTCGGCCTCATATCACTCAGTAAAACCTCACACCTGGCCCTCGGCCGCACTCAGTCAGAAAATCATCACAAGCCCCTCGGGCATAGTAAAACAGTAGTTCTCAGCCCAAACATCATTTCAAATATTATTTAAATCTCAAAACTGAGTAAAAAGTGGCTGAGTTGTACAACAATGGAAACAACATGACTGAGTTCAAGTAATAAGTACAAATAGTGAGAAAATAGTGATAAAAATCCCCGGAGGGTTCAAATAATTGGCACGAAGCCCAAATATGACAATCAGCCCAAAACATGATGATATCAAATAGGTTTCAATCAAATATGTAGTAAAAATCATCAATCGGGACGGACCAAGTCACAGTCCCAGTAGTAAACGACCCCACGCTCATCATCGAGCGTGTGCCTCACTTCAATATAGCACTACGATGTGCAAATACGGGGTTTCAAACCCTCAGGACATCATTTACAATCACTACTCACCTCGAACCGGCTAAATTTCTAGCCCACGACGCCTTTGCCCTTCGAATTGGCCTCCACGTGCGTCGAATCTATCCAAATTCAGAACAATTACGTCACAATATGTTGAAGGAACAAAGCCCACGCGAAAACAATCAATAAATACTTAGAAATCCTAAAATTAGCAAAACCCGAGCCCCGGGCCCACTTCTCGAAGTTCAGAAATTTTTACATCAACGGGTTCCTTATCTCCCAACGAGTTCACCCATACAAAAATTATCAAATTCCGACATCGGATTGGCTTTCAAATATTAATTTTTCGTTCTTGAAAGATTTGGTAAAAATATCTGATTTTTCTTCCATAGATTCATGGATTCATGATGTAAATGAGTATGGCATCATGATCTATGAAGGATTTGTGATAAAGAACACTTACCTCCTTCAAATTTGTGGAAACCCCTCTAAAAATCGCCCAAACCGAGCTCCCCCAACTCTATTTTGTCAAAATGGCCAAACCCCCCGTTTTTATAGTACTTTTCTGCCTCGGGCGCCACAGGTGGCGCCTGGCGCTGGTTCCAGTATCTCTGGGCGCTGGCGATTTTTTCCTGACACAAAAATGGGCATAACTTTCTCATACGATGTTCGAATTGGACGATTCTTTTTGTTATGACTCCGAAATTTTGATACGGATATAATGCTTCAATTAAAACTAAATTTGGAGTCCATTTGCATAATATGATACCACTTATTCTTGAAGAGACGACATTGACACATTCTTGAAATGCCCAAGTTAAACTCCATCAACCATCCAAAATCCATTCGAGTACCTCGGGACTTCAGCCAAATATATCAAAAAATCTTAAAACATCATATGGACTTAGTCGAGACCTCAAATCACATTAAACAACGCTAAATACACGAATCATACCCCAATTTAAGCCTAATGAAACTAACAAATTCCAACTTCTATATTAGATGCCGAAACCTATCCAATCGAGTCCGATTGACCTCAAATTTTGCACACAAGTCATAAATGACATAACGGACCTATGAAGTTTTTCAGAATTGGATTCCGACCCCGATATCAAAAAGTCAACTCCTCGGTCAAACTTTCCAAAAATCTTCTATTTTCCAACATTCGCCAAAATGCGTTGAATTGTCCTACGGACTTCCAATTTCAAATCTGGACATACGCCTAAGTCCGAAATCACCATACGAAGCTATAGCAACTCTCGGAATTCCATTCCGACCCTCGGATCAAAATCTCGCCTAACAACCGGAAATCGCCAAAATACTACTCCACCAATTCAAGCTTAATTCTACACCGGACCTCCAAAACCAATTCCGATCACACTCCTAAGTCATAAATCACCTCCTGAAGCTACCCGAACCATCGGAACTCACATCCGATCCCTCTAACTCATAAGTCAACATCCGGTTAACTTTTCTAACTTAAACCTTCTTAAAAGAGACTAAGTATCTCATTTCTTGCCAAACTCACTCCTAACGCAAACTACTCAACTCGATCACATAAAACATGGATAACGAAGCATAATGAGACGGAAAATGGGGAAAACGAAGCGGTAACTCACGAGACGACTAGCCAGGTCGTCATAAGATAGGACTATCAACAGGAGCAGCCATCAAAGCAGAAAGCAACTGGAGAATGCAACAGCAACATTAACAGCAGCAACATCAGTAGCAAATCAGCAGCAGCATTGGCAACAACAGCACTGGCAGCAGTAGCAATTTGATTTTGCTGACTGTTGCTACAATGTCGGAGTTGCTTCTGGTTTTGCTGCTGCCCATAATTTATGCTTGCCACTGGACTGCTCCCCTGCTACCAAAAATTTGAGATTATTACTGCATTCTGATGTTGTTCACTATTTGTGTGCTGCTGCTTTAGTTGTTGTTGCTGTTGTTGCTGCTGCTGTGTATTATTTGAAAATGGTTCTGGTGTGTGCTGCTGCTGCTGTGTATAAGCAGGAACAGCAGCAGAACTCAACAACCCAACAAAACCAGCAAGCAACAGAAACAGCAGTAGCAGCACAACAACAACAACAGTAGTGACAACTTCAGCAGCAGTAACAACAACAAGGAAGAAATAAAATCACCAAGCAACAGTAGCAACATTCCTCAACTATGCTTCCTTTTGTCAAAGCAAAGATGAAGTTTGTTACCTTCTGTTTTATGGTATATCACGTAAAAGACTCTCATTTTTTGCTAGAAATAGACCTTATCGTACAGAGAGGATTCTATTTCAAATCACTTCTTTAGTAGAATTAGGAACATATATACTCTTTTGTATAGCTGACCTACATTCGCTTCACAATGCTTTTGTACATATGGTTGTCTATCGATGTTATAAGATAGACAATCATTACATCATCATAGGTCTAACCCATCACAGCTACCTAGATATACTTGGTTGTCAAGTCTCGATGACTAAGAGTGTACATCCTTCATATTGGGAGATAAGGCCTAAGTCCCCCTCCATCTTTGTATTTTACGATAGTGAAAATTAACACTAGGCAGTATAATTTTTGAAATTAATATCCACCATAGTTAATTACGAATTATTCCACTAAAAATTCGTAATTACCCTCCTTATTCAATTTCAAAATTCATCCATTATCTTATTTAACTCCCCATGTTAAGATTCAGACTAATCAATTAAATTAAATTACTGAAAATTTAATTTATTGATTATTTCTTTTAGATTTTCGCTTAACTTATTTCATGTGTCGGATACAAATCCACCGGCTGGGTTTACACGTGAAAACTTATAAGCTTTCATAAAGGTGTATCATCAATCTCTAAACCGAGACATGGATTATATCAACTAACTATTACTTCGCCAATGTACATTATTATTATCCAATTTACCAGGCATATTGACCCACGAAAGGATCTCGCCTTTTATTAAATCAAAACAATAATAATATACACAACTTTTATATCAAGATTAAGAGTATAAGTACATTTAATGGCTAGAGAGTTTATTTTATTAAGTCAGTATAAAATATTTATTTCTACTTGATCCTTTCAATACATACAAAATGTACTAGCACAAGAAGTTGGAATTAAACCATTCCCATAATCAAGATAAATTATATTTAATCTTGTGCTACAATCATCCATGATGGTTTGTCCAATTCCATCATTAGATTGCGAACTCAAGCTTTATACTTATAAGAAGCGATGATTTAATTTTTCGTGTATAAGCTAAACTCTATACACTAAATCATCTATTATATAAGCAAAGGACATAGACTAATATATGATCTATTTAAAACTTTATTAAAACTGAATAAACAATTATTCCATAATAAATACAATATCTAAACCAAACTCATGGTTAATAGTATATATCCCAACAATCTCTCATTTAGACTTTTAACCATGACAATTGTTAGAATATACTATATCCAAACTCATGGTTAATAGTATATGTCCAACAATCTCCCACTTAGACTTTTAACCATGAATCTACAACTTTCTCAGGCATTCTTTTTACACGACTATCAAAAGTCTTCACCAAATAAGGTTTTATTAAAGAATCTTGCCAAGTTATTTTCTGATGCAATCTTTGTCCAGTAGTTCTTTGTTGTCACCATCTAGTTTGGTATTAAACTCTTCAGGGATCCTCTTAGCGAAACAATCCGAAGAGTGTACACTGAACTATGATATTCCTTAGTATTCTCCCACTACAACGAAGTACTACTAATATTACCTTCATTACTTTACGGTATTGAAATATTAGCGACTTCTTACTATAGTGTTCGCTGTTCAAACATTACTCCCACTCGATAATAGAATATTCTGTCTATTAACGTTCTCACAATACTTAAATGCAATGGAATGTCAATTCCAACCTGTGGGTTTTGATGTTCTTGAACATCTAGTTATTTCTTTGCCGAGTTCCTGTAAAAATAGTTTACTTCTGGGAACATGGTTTATTAAACAGTCCTTATCTAGAAAAATGCATTTTTTTAACAATTGCCTCATTTTCTTTAGGACAATCAAATAAACATCTATTCATTTTCTTGGATATTCAATAAACATGCACCTATCCATTCTTAGTTTTAACTTATATATCCGCTTTCCCTTTCAGCACATATGCTGGACAATTCTATATTTGAATATGCTGCAGACTGAGCTTACATTCAGTCCATAGTTCTATAAATGTCACAGGTACTAACTTAGAAGGAAATAAATTCAGAATGTAATTTGCAGTTTCTAGGAAATATTCCAAAAACGAATAAGGCAAGTCTGAATAATGCTTCATTAATCTATTCATGTCCAAAAGAGACTTATTTCTTCTTTCTACCACACCACTCTATTATGAAGTTTACGATTTAGACAATTGAGATGTAATACCTAATTCTGATAAGTAACAAAAGAACTCCTTAGAGAGGTACTAGCCACTACAATCAAATTGCAGTATCTTAATATATTTCCTTGGTGCTTCTCCGATTCTAGTCTTAAAAACCTTGAATTACTTAAAACATTAAGACTTGAGGTGCATCAGTCAAATATATTAATATTTTGAGTAATCATTTATGAACGTCAAAAAAATAATCAAAACTATCTCTTACCAGTATGTTCATTTAACCATACAAATCAGAAGGATTCATTCTAGCTTATCACTAGCTTTATTTCCTTTTGAAGGGAAACATCCTTTAGTCAAATTTCCTTCCAAACAAGATCCACAAGTTGGTAATGCCTCTACTTTCAATGAACCTTGAGGTCTATCCTTGACCAACTTGAAATCCTATCTAGATTAATATGGCTTTGACAAAAGTGCACAGACAGGTTTTACTCAATTTCAAAGAACATATTCTCTTATGAGGTAGACTAATATTGTTCTGTTCAGGAGAGACATTATATACAACAATAAGGTCGTGCATTCATGTACCACAAGAGATATAATGTTTATCAACTCAATAACTCAAGAGTTATTCGAAAAATAAAACAAATATCCATCTCTTATTTTGCCCAGAAATCGAAATTAAATTCCTTCTAACAAAATTTACATATATTAAATCCTTTAAATTAATGTCTTATCACTATCAAAAGAAAATTTTAACAAGTAATACGACAAACTGCATAAAGTCATTGTGGAATTGAGCTAAAATATTAAATAGATGATAATAATCAAAACACTGAATACACACACACACACACACACACACATACATACATACATACATACATACATACATACATACATACATACATACTGTCACACCTCCTTTTGTACACCCCCGAGGAGTATATAAGGGAGTTTTTTCAATTAAAGTGACATTATTCGAAACGGGATTATTTATTTAATTCTTAGAGTCGCCACTTGGAATATTTTGGTTGGTGTCCCAAGTCACCGATTTATTTTTAATCCCAAATCGAGAAAAATTACGACTTTCCTTGTGAAGTCTGCGAACCAGAATTTCTGAGTAAGGAATTCTGTTAACCTGAGGGAAGGTGTTAGGCACCCTCGGATTCCGTGGTTCTAGCACGGTCGCTCAACTATTATAATCGGCTCATTATCTGATTTTAATACATGTTTCTAGCCTATGGTATATTTTATCTTTAACCGCTTTTGTTTAATTATTGCAACGTCATTTAAAATGTGTCATGAACCACATCACATAAATGCACCTGTAATCCGTAAGTTATTTTATTTAACGTTGAGATTTGGATTTGGGTCGCATAAATGCTCACTAGAATTTAGGAAAGGGAATTATTAAAATAACGCGCCTAAAGTAACTATGCGTTTTTAACTTTTCAAGGGCAATGGAAATTCACTGAATAGCGCGCCTCGATTTTCTAAAAATTTTAATATTGATTAAATGAGGGCCATGCATTTTAAAATTTTATCAGGCACGACACACCTCGAATTATTTCAAAAGCTTCTATTATTTGAAGTTGTTAAAATCGGGTGACCTGAAAGGCACCCCCGAAAATTGGCATTGTTACTATGTCACGGGAACCGTACCCAGAGTCACAATGGTTTATTAATCACGCCTAAAAGCAAACTACGAAATTTTAAGGCATTTAAGAATTAGTTGCTTCTAAATTTGTGTTTAACTATTACAGGGCCATGGGTAATCGTTGTTATTTGTATGGGTCACCTCTATTAATCAAAAGAATTTCTTGAATGTAAGGTTGTTAGAACCATGTCTATATGACTACTCTGACTGTTTGTGGTTTTTATGTATTGGACCAGCCCAAATAAAATTCAGCAGCCGTAGTTGAGTGGGTATTGATTTCAGTGAGCAGGCCCAAAAGGCCAAACAATACCTGCTCCTATTCAGGCTCAATTGTGAGCCCAAACTTCAGGGCATCAAACACCCAAAACACTAGACCTGGATTCGATTCCCAGGAGTACCACGAAGAAAATCAGAGACAAGCAAAGGCATTGGCCTACAAGCTGCCATGCTCTCAATGTTTACACGGATAATCAGCCCTCAAGATTACAACCAATTTTCACTAGATTTAGACAGTGTTGGGATTCAAAATTCAATTAGACACTCTCTAGCCTTACCCAATACAGTTTGGATTCATAACTTATACACGAACTTTCTGTAATTCGACATTAAAACAGTCATCTTCTAAACTATTAAACTTTCTAAACGAACACAAACATCATTTGACCATATTTCGCTAGAACAATTAATAGTATTTGCCTAAGGGTGTGAAACTAACAGGAAATCAGAATAAGTAAACTACTCATTTGATCCAAACAAGTGTCGTATATGCTATAATAGTCCAAGTGTCATATTGACCAATACAATCCATATTACGCTATTTAATCAACTAAACAAGTTAATCTCTAATTTTCACAACAATATTGAATTATATACAATAGCAGTTCACCTATTTAATACAACATTCAACTAAACAAATAAGCATAATAGATTGGCCAAAGAAAAGGAAAAGACTGTCAGACAAGTATATGCTAAAGTTTAAACTTTCTTCTTCCATTTTATTCTTCAAATTGATTTCACAAACAATGAGACTTGAGACGTGTACCTGACTATTAAAAGGGGAAGAAAGTAAAGGAACAGCAGTCAGCAATCTAACAGCAACAATCGAACAGTAACAGAATCAGCATCGAAACCAGAAGACATTTTCAGAGATTTTTGATTGACAAACGAACCCAATGAATCAGAAAACCAGAAATCAAAACTAGCTCCTAATCATCTTTTGCTTTCCGGAATTTTTCAAAGAAGCTTTTTAATTGAGAACCTGAATTTTCTACGTCTTCCTCACTCTAAAATTCACTCGAAATCTGCCAGATCTCTTTTCCACTCTCAAAATCTCTCTTTTCCCCTCCGTGTGTTCCTCCCCCCCCCCCC
>MCJB01008711.1:56376-72917 GCA_002018475.1 Nicotiana obtusifolia
CCCCCCCAGTCCTCTCATCTCTAATGCCAAAAAATACACATGCCTTTATAGGCAGTCTGCCCCTCTTTGCTTGGAGGCACGAAGGGTTTTCGGGCATAGATAAAATGAGCAATTCTGCGGAATTTTTGCCTATCCGAGACTCTACGAGAAGCATTTTTTTTGAAAAGAGTCTGACCGAACCTTGCTTCAAAGGTTGCCTACATATCCTTGGCTACAAAAGAATCAGGTTAGTGTAGTTCTGGAAGTTTTGGTAGCTGGGACTGCCAAGAAGCTGTGATTTTCACTGTTGCTGCTGCTGTTACTGCTTGCTGCGCTCCTTATTACACCAAAAAGGAAGATAAAAAGCTAAGCTGGCTACGTCTATCAGCTATGAGTTACAGGATTCCTATCTATAAATTTCTTGAAGCTTGATCTTGAATCTTAACTGGTTCTCGAGGCAGACTCCGATCTGAATCTTGATGCTCGTCAGCTGTAGGTGCTGGTTCTTTCTTCAACTTTTGGATCAAGGCAGGACATGCAGAGCTTATGACTTTAATCAAATTTTTGAGCAGACCGCATCCTTGTCCATTGCAGCATTTTTGAATTTACTTATTTTTTGTTCTTTTCTTCTTTTCTTTATTATGGATTGAGACTCATTCTTTTGGTCATCTCGAACCTTGTGCCTCGAGGAAAACCTGCTCAGACACCAAAACGAACAAAATTTTCCTGCCCCAGTTTCACTAGAAAAATTTCGTGAGTTATTTGTAACTAAAAGCTAAACTATTTCTCTATTGAAAATAGTAAAATAAAGGAAGGATTGCCAGGTTATGCTGGGAAGCCGATCGGGTTATGTTGGAAAAGGAAGGATTCTCGGGTTATGCCGAGGAAGTTATCGGGCGAATCTACTGGGGAAAAAGAAAAAAGGGTCTCTGGGTTATGCCAGGATAAAAGAAAAAAAAAGGATCTTTGGGTTATGCTAAAGAGGTCCACGGGTTATGCCGGGGATAAAAGAAAAATAAAAGGGTCTTTGGGTTATGCCAAAGAGGTCCGCGGGTTATGCCGGAGATAAAAGAAAAACAGAGGGTCTTTGTGTTATGCCAAAGAGTCCGCAGGTTATGCCGGGGATAAAAGAAAAACAAAGGTCTTTGGGTTATATCAAAGAGGTCCGCGGGTTATGCCGGGGATAAAAGAAAAACAAAGGTCTTTGGGTTATATCAAAGAGGTCCGCGGGTTATGCCGGGGATAAAAGAAAAACAAAGGGTTTTTGGGTTATGCCAAAAAGGTCCGCGGGTTATGCCGGGAACAAAGGGTCTTTGGGTTATGCCAAAGAAGTTCGCGGGTTATGCGGGGGATAAAAGAAACACAGAGGGTCTTTGGGTTATGCCAAAAAGGTTGGAGGCTCTATGCTACCATGGTTTTTCTTTTTCTTATATTTTTTTTAAGTGAAAAATAATGTAGGAAAGAGTTTGGAGGAGACTTCCCTCTGATTATTGCTGCAAAGCTGTTTTTTTTTTTTAGCCTTTGTGCAGTTTCTTTCTGGTTGCACCTGGTTCTTGCAAGGTTGCTTTGGATTACACCAATTTCCTGTTTTCAAATAAAGACCAATTGTTAGTTTGAAACAATGATTGGTTTTGTGGTCTTGATGATTCTAATCACTCGATCCCGGCCCAACTTTTGGTGAGAACCTCCGCTTCTTGCTTGGTTTTCTGAAGGTTGATCTCTTTCTTGAACCGAGGGACTCAGCTTTCCGTAAATTTATTGTGACGGTTGCCCGTATGGGGATTTAGTTTTTTCACTTTTTCTTGCTCTAGGGGCTTTTGCCTTTGGATTTCTTTTCATTTTCCACAACTTTGGGTTTTAGAGTATCAGCCATCATGACCAGTCGGGGTCGACTTAATGCACCCGCTGAGGCTAGTACTTTCCTTGGATTTGGATTTTATTAAGCGGGACCCTGTAAAACCAATCTTGACACCTTTTCTTTGTATTAGTTTCAGAAACAGAGTTAGACCGAGAGGGATTCAAAGAAAAGTAAATAAGGGCAAGAGAATGAGTTTAGAGAAGCGTCCCTTTCGGGGAAGAAAGAAGGACTTATCTGGGGTGCATGCAAACTTCACATAGACATGACATGCTTCTTGGACTGGATACCCGACCTGCGCAACTATCCAACTTCTCATAAACCCATCATGACCCTTTTTTTGGAACCGAGAAACCTTGCCAGGACTCTTTCAGTACAAATAGTGGTGAGGATTCCTGCTTTTCGATCAACGGCGCCCTTTGCGGGTTTTCGCCAATTGACCTCTCTCATTTCTCTTCTCACCGTCGCCTTGCAGTGCTCTTTGCGAGTTTTCACTAACAAGACTCTCTCATTTTCAGTTTCTCTGCTTACATCGCCTTACGGTGCCCGTGTGGGTTTCCACTAATAAGACTCTCTCATTTTATTTCTCTCATTTTGAATGCATTCTCTGATTTTGGAAACCTTTCACCTATTGATCGGAAGGACTTGAACAGGGTTTGGTAAAGAAAGTTTTGATTGAATTACGACTTTGGAACATTTCAGGCGAAACACTGCCGAATCGTTATAACATCTGCCCCAGTTTCACTTTTGGTGAAACTTGAATTTTTATTTTAGTGTGACTGAACCTCAGGGAGAGGCTGCATACATATCCTTTCGGAATCAAGTCAGACGTAGTTCAGGATACATTTGTTTTTGGATTTTTGTTTGTTTTTGTTTTATTTTTATTTTTTTTTATTTTTGTCTTTCAACTAATCTTTCCACTGATGCTTTCGAGTTCCAAAGAGGGTAATCAAAGAAGAATAACCGGCTCAAAGGGTTAGCAAAGGATTAGAGTGTTTGGGGTAGCAAGAATGAAAGCCTTCGTCATCCCAATCGGATAATGTTGTCATTGCATAAAGATTACACATAGTACCTTTTGACTGCATTCGCATTCACTGCTACTTCGGGATCATTTCCTTCCATATCTCCCAGGTACAATGCTCCTCTTGGCAGTATCTTTCTGATGATATATGGGCCTTTCCAATTAGGAGTGAACTTTCCTTTTGCTTCTTGATGATGGGGAATAATACGCCTTAAAACGAGTTGCCCCACTTTAAAATTTCTGGGCCATACTTTCTTGTTGTAGGCATGGGCCATTCTTTGTTGGTACAAATGCCCGTGGCAAACTGCAACCATTCGCTTTTCATCAATCAAGGTTAACTGTTCCAGTCGGGTTTTGACCCACTCACTGTCTTCAATTTCAGCTTCAACAATGATCCAGAGGGAAGGAATTTGAACTTCCGCAGGTATTACGGCTTCAGTGCCATAAACTAAAAGATATGGGGTTGCTCCGATCGATGTGCGCACAGTAGTGCGGTACCCTAACAATGCAAACGGCAACTTTTCATGCCATTTCCTGGAACTTTGAATCATTTTCCTCAAAATCTTTTTGATGTTCTTGTTTGCTGCTTCCGCAGCACCATTGGATTTAGGCCGATATGGAGTAGAGTTCCTATGCGTTATCTTGAATTGTTCGCATATTTCTCTCATCAAATGACTGTTCAGGTTTACAGCATTACTGTGATGATGGTTGCAGGGATACCAAAATGGCAGATAAGATTGGAATGCACAAAATCTACCACAGCTTTCTTGGTAACAGATTTGAGGGTAATTGCTTCAACCCATTTTGTGAAGTAGTCGATGGCGACCAATATGAAACTGTGCCCGTTTGAGGCTTTTGGCTCAATCGGCCCAATGACGTCCATGACCCAGGAAACAAATGGCCAAGGTGATGACATGGTTTGTAGATCTGTGGGAGGTGCATGAATCAAATCGCCGTGCACCTGACACTGATGACATTTTCGAACAAAACTGAAGTAATCTTTCTCCATGGTCATCCAGTAGTAGCCTGCTCGGAGGATTTTCTTTGCCTAGACATACCCGTTCATGTGGGATCCGCACGCTCCTGCGTGCACTTCATGCATGATTTTTTTCAGCCTCTTCGGCATCAACACATCTTAACAAGTTGAGATCCGGAGTCTTTTTGTATAAGATTATCACCGCTCAAAAAGAAACCACTTGCATGCCGTCTAATGGTTCTCTTTTGGTCTCCTCTGGCTTGTTCCTGGTATTCTTTAGTTTTCAGAAACCTCTTGATGTCATGATACCATGGTTGAACACTTGGTTCTGCTTCAACCATGTTATAATAGCCATGCCTTTCACGGATTTGGATCTCCAAAGGATCAATGTGGGTATTGCCTGGGTATGGCAGCATCGAGGCCAAAGTAGCAAGTGCATCAGCTAATTCGTTGTGACAACGTGGGATGTACCTGAACTCTATTGACTTGAATCGTCCGCTAACATCTTCCACATGTTGCCCATAAGTAATAAGCTTGACATCTCGGTTCTCCCATTCTCCTTGAGCTTGTCGGATAATCAGGTCTGAGTCCCATGATTAATAGTTTTTCGACATCTTGGGCGATTGCCATGTTCATACCCATAATGCAAGCTTCATACTCGGCAGTGTTGTTTGTGCAGAAAAACCGAAGCCTAGCTGTGGCCGAATACTGCTGACCATTAGGTGAGATCAAGATTGCCCCAATTCCAACACCTTTTGCATTTACCGCTCCATCGAAGAACATTTTTCAAATATTGGTGTCTTCGGATATTGCCTCAATTGAATTTACCTCCTCGTCCGGGAAGTAAGTGTTCAAAGGTTGGTGCTCATCATCGACCGGATTTTCAGCCAGATGATCTGCTAACGTCTGGGCTTTCATTGCCGTGCGAGTGACATAGACTATGTCAAATTCTGTGAGCAAGATCTTCCACTTTGCTAACAACCCGGTAGGCATTGGCTTCTGGAATATGTACTTTAAAGGATCCAACCTGGTTATGAGGTATGTGGTGTATGCTTGCAAATAATGCCTCAACTTTTGGGCGACCCAAGTTAAAGCGCAACAAGTTCTTTCCAGCAAAGTGTACTTGGCTTCATAACTGGTGAACTTCTTGCTCAGATAGTAAATGGCCTGTTCTCTCTTTCCGATCACATCATGTTTCCCGAGGACACAGCTGAAAGAATTTTCCAAAACTGTCAAATACAAGAACAGAGGTCTCCCTGGCTCAGGTGGGACCAACACTGGCAGATTCAACAGATACTTTTTGATTTTATCAAAAGCCTCTTGGCACTCGTCCGTCCATTTGATTGCCGCATCTTTCTTTAACAATATGAATATGGGTTCACATGTAGGGGTCAACTGAGCGATGAACCGGCTGATGTAGTTCAATCTTCCCAACAAACTCATGACATCTTTCTTGGTTCTTGGAGGGGTAGATCCCGAATAGACTTTATCTTTGTTGGATCTAGCTCAATGCCTTTTCGACTGACTATGAATCCCAAGAGCTTGCCGGCTGGGACTCCAAATGCACATTTGGCTGGGTTTAGCTGCAAATGATATTTGCGCAGCCGCTCAAAAAATTTCCTCAAATCTCGAACATGATCCTCCTTAGTCTTAGATTTGATGATCACATCATCCACGTACACCTCTATCTCTTGATGCATCATGTCATGAAAAATGGTAGTCATGGCCCTCATGTAGGTTGCCCTGCGTTCTTCAATCCGAATGGCATGACCCTGTAACAGTATGTGCCCCAAGGTGTGGTAAAGGCTGTCTTTTTGGCATCTTCTTCATCCATCAACACCAGGTGATATCCCGCGTAACAATCCATAAAGGACTGTATCTCATGTTTGGCACAATTATCAACTAGGTTATGGATATTTGGCAAAGGGAAATTATCCTTGGGACTTGCTTTGTCTAGATCTCTGTAGTCCACACACACTGGGGTTTTTCCGTCTTTCTTTGGTACTGGGACTACATTGGCTAACCATGTGGTGTATCGAACTACCCGGATCACTCCTGCTTTCAGCTGTTTTGTGACCTCTTCTTTGATCTTGTCACTGATATCAGTTTTAAACTTTCTTTGCTTTTGCTGGACAAGGGGATAATCAGGGTAAGTTGGCAACTTATGAACCACCATATCAACACTGAGTCCTGACATGTCATCATACGACCAAGCAAACACATCTTTGAACTCAAACAAGAGTTGAATTAATGCATCTCGGGTTTTCTCATCTGTGTGAATGCTTATCTTGGTTTCCCTTTCTTCTTCAGAACTGCCCAAATTAACCGGCTCAGTATCATTTAAATTTGGCTTAGGTTTATTCTCAAATTGTTCTAATTCTCGGTTTATTTCCTTAAAATCCTCCTTTTCATCATATTCCGGTTCTTGGTTCATTATTTCATAGTTAGACAGCGTGTTTGGATTTGGGCATGAAGTCCGCCAGCATGTCATGTTATTTAAAGCCGCATTATTAGAACTGAAAAGAAGAAAGAAGAAATAAAATAACAAAGTCAGAAAGGATAGAGAGATGAACGATGAAATATTGATTTCATTTCATTGAATTTTGAAGATAAAAAGGTTTACACTGGGAATTAAAAGACAAGAAACTAAGGACCAGAAACTAAAGAAAAACATCCGAGTTACACCCTGAACTCGTGATGCAGAGAAGTGGCAGGACAGGTCTACTGGGACTCCCGCCTGATTGGGAATATTTTGCAGCTTGGCATTGGGTCCCATGTATAGCACCTCAGCAGTGCTTGAGCCTTTCCCTGGATGGACCATGTGGGCTTCATACAGCATTTGCCTCATAGCCCCACAAATTTCTTCAATTTCTTCGGCCGCAAAGGCTTCATCTTCATCCTCTTCACTGTACTTAGGCACCACAAATATTTCATATAGCTACGGAACCGGCTGAGTCAAGACCCAACCATCATTCTTTCTTTTCTTTGCCCATTTTACATCAGCTGGCGTGGGCCGGAAGCCTACCCAAAAGAACTCCTCGCTGGCAGTCAAGGTGATTGGTTTAGCTGTTCTTTGCAATGATTTCCGGAGCCCTTTCCCGGGTCGGTAACCATGTCTGATCATTTCTTTGGCTACCATGATTGATGCATTTGAAAGGAAGTGTTGAGGGCAAGGGTTTCCTTCTTCTCATTGGTCCGTGACCAAAATTTCAAAGGCTTGGTAGACTATGTGTTCATTTCCCTCCCTTGCTTCAAGAAATGGGACTGACGGATCCCGATAAATTGATTTCTCATCTTCTCCGTGAACCACAATCTCCTGATTTTCATGCTCAAATTTCACCATCTGGTGGAGAGTAGAAGGTACGGCCCCTGCCGTGTGAATCCACGGCCTTCCTAAGAGAAAATTATAGGAAGTATCCATGTCCAGAACCTGGAAGGTCACTTCGAAGTCGACTGGACCAATAGTCAGGACTAGGTTAATTTCTTCGATTGTATCCCTCTTTATGCCGTCGAAACGCGCACACACATATTGTTGGGTCTGATTCTCTCAGTGCCGATTTCCATACGTTGCAAGGTTGAGAATGGGCAGATATCTACCCCAGAACCGCCGTCAGCATGACTCTTTTCATGTAATACCCTTCGCATTTGACTGTCAGGTGAAGGGCTCTATTGTGTGTGGCCCCTTCCGGGGGAAAATCATTCTTGCTGAAGGAAATTTGATTGATTGCGAAAAACCTTTTTGCCATTCTCTCCAATTGTTCCATAGTAGTTTCGATGGGCACATATGCTTCATTAAGAGTTTTGATTAACACTTTTTGATGCTTAGTTGAGCTCATCGCAGAGATAGAAGAGATACTTGAGCGGGAAACTTTCGAAGTTGATCAATTACTTCATAGTCTGCCATTTTCATTTTCTGAAAGAATGCCTCCGCTTCTTCGGGGCCTACTGGTTTCTTAGATGGGAAGCGCTTCTTTGTGGCATTATTTATTTCCTCCAGATTGAGATACCTCCCAGCCGGGTTATCCTCCTAAATTTCCCCTAAGATCTCTTTGCCTCTATATGTCACCACCGACTTGTTGTAGTTCCATGGCACAGCAGTGGGGTCTGTCATGGGCCTTTGTGGCGCGCGACTGATAACCACGGGCTCATTCAGCCGTAGTGGAAATACCGGTCCCCGCGCCACATAGGTCCCTTCTGGCACATACATTTGAGTTTGCTTGTTTAATTCAAACCTCTTAGGAGGACTCAACAGCATTTGTTCTTTCTTACGACCTCGAAGGACATAAAGGACGACATCTTCGGAGGGTGCTGCCCCGGTTTCAACTTTCACTTTCTCTCTCATATTCTGAGGGATGGTTTTGCTCTTTTTCTCTGCTTTGTCCTGTTTTGGGACCGTTTTTGGCTTCTTTTCTATGTCAGCTATGGCAATGATGGTCTTCAGGGCTGGGTCAAACTCCCTATCTTCACAAATCATTTCGATGATCGGCCCATCGTTGTGAGCCGGTAGTGGATTGTTAGTTACATTGGGAATATCTTCGTCCCTCAGCACTATTCTTTTCTGTTATATCAAATCTTCCACATCTCTTTTCAAAGTCCAGTAATTCTCTGTATCATGCCCCTCCGCCCCTGAGTGATATGCACACCGGGTGCCCCGTTGGTAAGAGGGCGACTCGGGGTTTTGCCTATTTGGGGGTACAAGTTGTAGCAAACCCATTTGAACTAATTTTGGGAACAAACTAGAATATGACTCGCCAATAGGTGTGAAGTTTGTTTTTCTTGATGGTTCCTGGGCACAAAAATTGTTCTGTGGAGGTCGGGGATTGTAGTAGGCTTGGTAAGGAGGTTGATTTCTAGGAGGTGGAGCTCTGTTTTGGTTGAATTGTTGTTGTGGCCTGACATATGGCTAGGAATTCATCACTGCATACGGCTGAGGAGCGTAGGCTATATCTTGGTGAGGATAGTAGTATTGTGGGGTTTTTTTTCAGAGAAAAGAGGTCTGAGTAGGCGAGGTTTTCTTGCACTTGAAGTTGCCATCGATGATTCTTCTTTTTTCTCTCGATTTTCTAATCCTCCAGACCCGCCTTGGATGTCTTGGGAGATAGCTCTTATGGCAGATTGACTCAGGATCTGCCCTGTTTTCAAATCATTCTCGACCATTTCACCAATTTTGATGGTCTCGGCAAACGGCTTCCCCATTGCAGACATCATGTTTTGGTAATAATCGGCTTCTTGAGCTTGGAGGAAGACTGTGACCATTTCAATCTCATCCATTGGAGGTTTCACCCTTGATGCTTGCTCGCCCCACTTGACAGCGTACTCCTGGAAGCTTTTAGAGGATTTCTTCTTTAAATTTGCCAATGAATTTCTGTCTGGAGCAATGTCAATGTTATGCTGAAACTGCCTGACAAAATCCTTTGCCAAGTCATCCCAGATATGCCAGCTAGATATATCTTGGTCCATGTACCACTCAGAAGCAATGCCGAGCAAACTCTCACCAAAGTAGGCCTTGAGGAGTTCTTCCTTTCCACCCGCTCCCCGCAGTTGGTTGCAATATCTTTTGAGATGGGAAATGGGATCCCCATGTTCGTCATATTTCTCGAACTTTGGGGTTTTAAAACCCAATGGTAGATGTACGTGAGGGGATATACACAAGTTGGCATATGACACACTTTTCTGTCCGCTCAAACCCTGTATGTTTTTGAGACTCTGTTCCAGGCTTCTCATCTTTCTTGTGATCTCTTCTTGCTCAGGGGTTTTTGCATTTTTCTCTTGCCCTGAGGTAAACTCGTACCTAGGCAGCTGAGAATAAGCACTAGTAGTGAACTGGGCTGATTCCATTGGGAAAGGCTGTGCTTGATAAGTGAAAGGGGAGGGATTGAAACTAGGCCTAGAAAAAGTAGGTTGTGCCGTAGCTGAGCAAGGTGGTGCGGTAAATATGTTTGAAGCTGCACCGGAAACTGACACCTAGGGGCGATCCTCAGAAGGTGTTCCCACAAAGTTAGCAGCAATGGTAGGGTATCCCAGTGGATAGCTTATGGGGATGTTGGAAGTCCCACTTGCCCTGGGAAAAATCTCGGGAAATCCAGGGATTGCATTTGGCGGTTCTTTTCCATTTGTCCAGGCGTCCCACATTTCCATCATGCGGAGAAGCAACAATCTATTTTCTTTGGCAGCTGCCGATTCTGAAGCTGGGATGCCTGAGATCGGATTCTCCTCTGCAATAGGAACTGTCGGCAGAGTTATTTCAGAAGACATTTCGACGCTTCCTTTTGACCTTGTGAAATACGGATGCGAAGCCAGATTACCACAAAACCAACCACCTTACTTGTAAAACCTGGACTTAACAGTAAACCGGTTAGTTTGGAGCAAATAACATATAGGTAATCGCACGTTGGGGTGTGATGCACCTAAGCAGTTAAGTGTGTTTCTACATGTTTCACAACGGTTGCACGTTTCATCCCAGCTTTGCCTATTTTCCTCAAAAGTTCTTTTCCTTCCACTCTCCATTTTCCACTCTTTTCTTTCCATCCCTTTTCTTGTTCTCTTTTCATTTTTCTGTCAATTCTTTTCTTGTCTCTTTTTCTTTATTTTTGGGTTTTTCTTTTGGTTTTTTTCTTTCTTTCACGTCCCTCTCTTGTTGGAGTTATTTAAAAAATATCATGATCGAATCCGATAGGGATTGCCTACGTATCACGACGCCGCGCGAATCAGATCATAACGTAGTTCCAGAAAAATAAATGCGAAAAATAAAGAAACCGTTTTTCGGAATTTTTGATTTTCATTAATAAAACTATTACAAAAGGCTTTAACAAACTCGTTTAAAGAAAAACTACAAATAGACTCGAAACAACTCTTGAAAAAACTGAAATATAGACTCGATAAATGTAAAATCATGAATACATTAATGCTTCAACTCCTGGGGTCCGTGGGACATCGTTCGGTCTTGCCACGGGCTTGCGTGCAAGATCCCCCTGGAGCCGCTCCAAGTCACTCATTATTTGGCGGACAAATGTCATCACTGCAGCAAAGAAGGTGGTTTGAGTCATGTCCTCACACGCTTGGCATTTCGTGACAATGTAGTCGGCGATGGCTTTGACCCTTTCTCGGACAACACCCTTTTCTTGAAGCAAGCGCCCGATTTGTTGATTCGGGGCTTTTAACACCTGAGTGTTATGAAGGCTCTGACTTTGTAATCGTTGCATATCATGCTCCATTTGGGCCATCAAAGCTTAATAGTGCTCCCTATCAGCTTTAAAGTTTCTGGCCTATTTATCTGCCTCATTTTCAAGATTATTTATCTTTCTCTTCAGATCAGTAATTGTCCCTTTATATTTTCTTTTTATTTGCTGAACAAATTGTGCCCTGCCCTTTTGCGTTTTTTGCCAATTGCGCTCGGATTTTAGCTTGATTTGCCTCAGACTTTTCCAGATCATCTTGACAGTCAAGTACTTTCTTTCTCAGACTACTTATAAGCTTTCCATCTGCTTGGCTTCTTTCCTGGTTTCTAGCAGCTATTTTCATTTGCTGGATTTGAGCTTTGAGGGTTTCATTTTCTTGAGTTAGCTTTTTCTTTTCACCCTTATCCACAACGGCTTGCAAACCATTTTCTAATTGAAGTCCCGGACTTGCTTTTCCAGCTTGCTTATGGTAGCCCGATATTCATTTTCTCTGCCAACCAATCCCACTGTGTTTGTGACACCTCGACAAATTCTTGAAGATGGGGTCTTTTGTCCGGCCTTCCAGATTCGACTTCCTTACTGTACGAAGCAAGATAGCTGGGTGAGACTTCACCTCGCAACAGATCACGCACACAGGTATTTGCTGGCAAATATTGGCATTCACTCCAGATCTGGCGAACTACCTTTTCAGGAAACTGTCCATCAGCACGGATCTCAACTACATGGCGGCTAAGGTCTTCGTCTTTGGGCATTATTTGGCATCTCCCCGACTGTCTCAAAACCCGATATAGGGCATAAGGTTGGATACTTCTAAGACCCATCAGGAGGAAGTGAGGCCCGGAAGCTGGCATGTATATGACCTCGTCAACAGGAAACTAACCAAGCGTCCATTCTATCTGTTCTGCAGTGATGGAACGGAGATGGGATGTCCATTCTGCGACCCCTTCTGGCATGCTGAAATCGTCAACCCTTGTGTAGAACTCCTCTATGCAGCTTTTCTCTGTCGACCCATACCTCATGTATTGAGGATGATGACATAAATGTTCAATCATCCACATTTGTAGCAAAAGGTTGCACCCCTAAAAAATGTCTCCTCCGACTTTACAGGCTATGAGAGCTCGGAAGATTTCAGACACTATCATGGGCACGAGGGTGCTTTTGGTCTGAGTGAGCAGAGTGCTGACGACCCCAGCTATCCGTATATCAATATTTCCGTCTTTCCTGGGGAACACTAGAAGACCCAAAAATACTACCATAAAACCAAAGCACCTGTGCTCTTCCCATTTTAATTGGTTTCCTTTACTGCAGATCTTGCTTTCTGGATTGTTGAAGCCCCCTATATGCCCATACCGTTGATATATGAACTATGGAGTAGAGAAACCATCTGCCAAATCCGGGTTTCGACCCCCTGCTTATTTTCAGTATATCCAAAAATTTGTTTGGAGTGACGGCTCTCGGAGCGACCAGATACTCGTGCCTCAGAGGAGTTTCATTTTTTCCAACATACCCAGCTATTTCTTCCAAAGTGGGTGTGAGCTCAGTCCTAGAAACAAAACACATTGTGAGCTGGATCCCAGAATGTAATTAAGGCTTTTATGACATCTCCTCTGGGTCTGATCATTAACAAATCAGTGAGACCAGCCAAGTACAATTTAATTTTATCTTGTCCTGATTCACCCAGATCTTTCCACCACATATGCAGCTCCAAAGGAATCTTAGTCAAGACCTCCATTGGTAAATTTTGACTCGTGCTCATTCTGCACATTTAAATTAAGGTGATTGATTTAAAACAAGTGAATTTTTACAAAAGGAGTCAATTTTGCAAACCTTTAAATAACACGACTACTTTTGCAAATACGGCCCTCCAACACTTCGAAAGGGAAGATTTTAGGGCTGTGCTTGCTAGGTAACCAAAATTAAAATAGGTGATCATTTTTGCAAAAACAGCCTTCCGGCGTCCTTTTGGAGATATTTGGGCTATTTATGCAAGGACGACACTACCTAATAGAATAACAACTTTTCATTTTCATTTTCGAAATTTTCTAAGTAAAAATAAAAAAGCTAGAAAGAAAACAGAAAGGGTATTTCTGGATTTTTGATTTTTGTTTTTGTTTTTCTTTTATTTTTTGAGAGAAAGACTTCTAAAATTTAATTGATTTGAACTTGGGAATTTTCAAAAGTAAAAGAAAATATTTTTTCCTTGAATTTTTCATTTGTTCTATCTTTTCCAATGAAGAAAGAAAGTATCTTTTATTTTGGATGTTGCCTCATAATTCTTGAAAGAGGGACTTTTTAGGAAAATATTTTGTATTTCTAAGCTTTTATTTATTATCAAAAATCAAGAAAGAAAGTATTTTTGGAGTCTTTAAAAGCAAAATATTTTGGAACTTTTTGTTTTATTTAAAAAAGCAAGAAAAAGAATATTTTGAGCTTTTTATTTATTTAAAAAAAGTAAGAAAATATTTTTGAGCTTTTATGTACAAAAGAAAGAAAGAAAGTATTTTTGATCTTTTTGTTTATTTACAAAAATCAAGAAAGAAAGATATTTTTTGAGCTTTCAAAAGGCAGAAAGAAAATATTTTAGAGTTCTTTCATTTATTTAGAAAATCAAAATACTTTGGACTTTAATAAAAAAAAATTTCGATTTTCTTTTTTCTTTTCGACTTTTGTTTTCCCTTTTTTTCCTTTTTTTTAAATTCTTTTTTTTTCTTTTAACAAAATTAGGGGTCGGAACCGATGAGATTTGCCTACGTATCTCATATCCGGTGGCTTTTTTTGGACACTAGGTTTTCAAAAAACGGGTAATCAACTCTCAATTTTCTCATACCTCAATTTCATTTTTATTTTTTTTAATTTTTTCAATTTTATTCTAATAGCCGGTCAACACGCAAATCGAGGCAAATAAATGCACAAGTAGCACGTAAAGTATGCATCAAGGTGGTCTTTGATTCTGGGGTCACCTGTCCTAGACGGACCCAACCCCTGTGTTGAGTCCCCAATGTCAAATGCATATGATGCAAAATAAACGTTCCTACTAGGGATCCGGCATGAGGTTATGTTATTCTAAGCTGAAAACCTGGATATTGTTCTAGACTTGTGTACCCGAGCGGATAACTCGAGCCGAGGAGGGGGCTATGTACAGGGCACCAAAAGGCTACCCGGCTTTGTAACTTGTCCGACCTCTTTCTTATTTAAAGTATGACACTAACAGAATAAAGAGTCGCAGCCAGCGTGCACATACCCGAAGATGAGAAGAGAAGGGTTCGTAACAGTTTTATAACGGTTCAAGTACTATCAAAGCGGTAAAAGCGACATTTAGCACATTAGGCTCAACATGTAATAAAATCAGATAATAATAAAAGCCAAGCATAACAGTTATTCTAAGCTCAAATTCTTGAACCCTGAACCACAGATTCTGGATTCTTAATTTTCCAAGCAGAGTCGCCACAGCTGTCACACCTCCTTTTGTACACCCCCCGAGGAGTATATAAGGGAGAATTTCCAATTAAAGTGACATTATTCGAAATGAGATTATTTATTTAATTCTTAGAGTCGCCACTTGGAATATTTTGATTGGTGTCGCAAGTCACCGGTTTATTTTTAATCCCAAATCGAGGAAAATTTCGACTTTCCTTGTGAAGTCGGCGAACCAAAAATTCTGAGTAAGGAATTCTGTTAACCCAAGGGAAGGTGTTAGGCACCCTCGGATTCTGTGGTTCTAGCACGGTCGCTCAACTATTATAATCGGCTCATTATCTGATTTTAATACATGTTTCTAGCCTATGGTATATTTTATCTTTAACCGCTTTTGTTTAATTATTGCAACGTCATTTAAAATGTGTCATGAACCACATCACATAAATGCACCCGTAATCCGTAACACATTTTATTTATGCGACCCGAATTTAGGAAAGTGAATTATTAAAATAACGCGCCTAAAGTAACTATGCGTTTTTAACTTTTCGAGGGCCATGGAAATTCGCTGAATAGAACGCCTCGATTTTCTAAAGATTTTAATATTGATTAAATGAGGGCCATGCATTTTAAGATTTTATCCGGCATAGCGCACCTCGAATTATTTCAAAAGCTTCTATTATTTGAAGTTGTTAAAATCGGGTTACCTGAAAGGCACCCCCGAAACTTGACATTGTTACTATGTCACGGGAACCGTACCCATAGTCACAATGGTTTATTAATCGCGCCTAAAAGCAAACTACAAAAGTTTAAGGCATTTAAGAATTAGTTGCTTCTAAATTTGTGTTTAACTATTAAGAGGGCCATGGGTAATCGTTGCTATTTGTATGGGTCACCTCTATTAATCAAAAGAATTCTTGAACCTAAGGTTGTTAGAACCATGTCTATGTGACTACTGAGACTGTTTGTGGTTTTTATGCATTGGACCAGCCCAAATAAAATTCAGCAGCCGTAGTTGAGTGGGTATTGATTTCAGAGAGCTAGCCCAAAAGGCCAAACAATACCTGCTCTCATTCAGGCTCAATTGTGAGCCCAAACTTCAGGGCATCAAACACCCAAAACACTAGACCTGGATTCTATTCCCAAGAGTACCACGAAGGAAATCAGAGACAAACAAAGGCATTGGTCTACAAGCTGCCATGCTCTTAATGTTTACACGGATAATCAGCCCTCAAGATTACAACCAATTTTCACTAGTTTTAGACAGTGTTGGAATTCAAAATTCAATTAGACACTCTCTAACCTTACCCAATACAGTTTGGATTCATAACTTATATACGAACTTTCTGTAATTCGACATTAAAACAGTCATCTTCTAAACTATTAAACTTTCTAAACGAACACAAACATCATTTGACCATATTTCGCTAGAACAGTTAATAGTATTTGCCTAAGGGTGTGAAACTAACAGGAAATCAGAATAAGTAAACTACTCATTTGATCCAAACAAGTGTTGTATATGCTATAATAGTCCAAGTGTCATATAGTCCAATACAATCCATATTACGCTATTTACTCAACTAAACAAGTTAATCTCTAATTTTCACAACAATATTGAATCATATACAATAGCAGTTCACCTATTTAATACAACATTCAACTAAACAAATAAACATAATAGATTGGCCAAAGAAAAGGAAAAGACTGTCAGACAAGTATATGCTAAAGTTTAAACTTTCTTCTTCCATTTCATTCTTCAAATTGATTTCACAAACAATGAGACTTGAGATATGTACCTGACTATTAAAAGGGGAAGAAAGTAAAGGAACAACAATTAGCAATCTAACAGCAACAATTGAATAGTAACAGAATCGGCATCAAAACCAGAAGACATTTTTAGAGATTTTGATTGACAAACGAACCCAATGAATCAGAAACCAGAAATCAAAACTAGCTCCTAATCATCTTTTGCTTTCCGAAATTTTTCAAAGAAGATTTTTAATTGAGAACCCTGAATTTTCTATATCTTCCTCACTCTAAAATTCACTCGAAATGTGCCAGATCTCTTTTCCACTCTCAAAATCTCTCTCTTCCCCTTCGTGTGTTCCCCCCCCCCCC
>MCJB01008711.1:73003-99975 GCA_002018475.1 Nicotiana obtusifolia
TTTTTTTTTTTTTTTTTTTTTTTTACATTTTTATCCTTTTTCAAAATTTCAGTTTAGCTTAGCTACCCCTCCATTTGATAACAAATTTCTGTTTAGTCCTAGAGGCAGCTTCCTAGAAGTTTCATAGTCTGTTACTGATAGATTCCTTACTAACTATTACCTAAATTACCCCTTTACGATACTGATTTTACCCTTTAAACCTAACGGGTCGAGTTGACCCAATCCCAAACACTACTGAATCCAATTCAACCCCTTTTCTTTTAGGGCTTTTGATTTTTAAAGCCCAAATCACACACATTTTACCCGTTCCCTTTTACGGAGTCTTGACGACTCGGTTGATTTAGGCCCAAACGGAAAGTAAAAACAACAAAATACTAGAGAAAATCAGACGATAAAACCCTAAAGCTTAACATGCATACACGGACTCTTTGCCGAAATTGAAAATTAAAAATAGAAAACTAAAAGAAAGGAGTAGAAGATGAGAACAGTGAAGACAAATGAAACAGAAATGAAAAAGAAAAATGAGGAAATACCTTGGACCGGTGGGCTTGAAAATCTTCAAAACCTTGATTTTTAGCCAAGCTTGACCTTAACCGTGTGTTCTTGTTGAGAACAAAGGATAAAGTCAACCTTGACTTCAATCGACTCGAAAAACTTAGATTCAGAAATTTTGAAACTTTTAGGGTTTGTTTTTTCGATCTGAAATTGGATGGATTCTAGGGGGTTTTGACGAAAACGGAGTGGGGATTTAGGGTGAGGGGACGATGGGGGTCCTAGGGTGTAATTTTGACGGATTTGGAGATGGATAGGGTGGTGAGCCGCCATATTTTCGTCGATGGAACTGAGGCGGCTCGATTAGGGTTTTGGGTAGGGTTGTTTGGAGACGATGAAATGGGGGTAGGGGGTATGTTCGGACATATATATAGGCATGGGGAATCAGTTGTGAGCCGTTGGATCACTGGGATCAACGACTCAGATCAAAACTTAACCAAACGGTGTCGTTTAGGTGTAAAGGGAATTGGACCGGGTTTGGGGAATTAAATTTGGGCTGCTCCGGTCAAAATTTGTTTTGGGCTCGTTTGATTTTAAATAAGAGTCCAATCCGAGTTTCTCTTCTCTTTTGTTTTTATCTTCAATTTCTTTTGTTTATAATTTTCTTTTTATTTTCAAATTAAAAATCCTAATATTTAAAAAATCCTAAATTACCTAAATGAGAAATTAAGCTAATTAGCTAATTATAAAAATTATAAACAACACTTAATTCTAAGAGAAAGATAAACTAAGAATTAAAGATGTAAAAATGAACTATTTTCATGATTTTTAAATTTTATAAAACAAATAATTACTAATTTAATTCTAAAAAATGTAAAAAACAAATCCTAAATGCAATGCATGACGTTTTTGGTGTTTTCATGATTTAATTAAAAATTAAACAAGCAAGAAAATGTAAACAATAAAAAAAATCTACTAAAATTCCTAAAATAGCGAATAATAATTAAAAAAAAATCTATTTTTTGATTTTTATAGGAGTATTCTGGGAGTGGCAAAAATCACGTGCTCACACATACATACATGCATGCATCTTAAATAACAAATTTCGATGGAAAAAGAATTATTCATGCAAAGTATATTATATAATATAAAAATTGTACAATCCAGAAAGAAACAGAACCAGCTCAGATGGAGAGCATACTGTTATTTTCAGATAATTGTATATAACCATTTAATACTAAAATTTCAAACACACTACACATAAATATGTAATGCCAGATTATTCACTCAAATAAAATCAAAACAGATCCAACTCAGATGGAGAGTATACTGTTAATTTGAGTCAAGTGAACATCATAATTAATAGCTCTAGTTCCATTGATCCAACATGTATACTCAGATGGAGAGTAAGTACACGATACCAATTACTAATATTTCACCTAGCGAGCTTACAATAAATTTATCCGATATGGAGGAAGACCTAAAGTCAGCGCATAAATTTATTATTCACTTGAAATTAATAGAGGAAGACCATAGAAATATATTTGTATCACCACTTACTCATGATTGTATCTTAATTACAAAATTAATTCAACCCTTAAACTCAGATAGAGAGTTACTACAAGTTATCAATAACTAGTAACTATACCCAGTGAGTTTATAATATATTTATCTGATATGGAGGAAGACCTAAAATCAACGCGTAAATTTATTATCTTGCTATAAATAAAAAACGGAGACCATAGGGGTTAATTCCTATCACCACTTGTCACAACATGAAATTTTCTTTCATAATCCAAAAACAAATGCTCAAACCCATGCAAACAGTCTTAAACCCCAAAATTAACATTTTTCACTACATAGCAGTGAGTATTGATCACTGGGTTATTTCTGATAAACCTACCAAATTTCAGATCAATCGGAGACAGTTAGAATCATAATCTCCAAAACTGCGATAAAATTTGGGAAATTGCCATTTTAAGAATTTTTTAAGAATTTATAATATGACATACGTCTTATCATATACCAATTCATATCAAATCAACATGCGTTATCATGTTCCAGATTAGACATAAATAAAATGATAGAAAGAATAACTTTCCGTATGTAAATCACATTTTAATCTGCCAAATCTCCAAAAAAACTCATATAAATGATCCCGAATCATCAAAATATGATGTGATTCATTGCAAAGCAGTGAGTTCTTCTTAACCGATCGTTCCCGATGATCCTACCAAATTTCAGGCCATTCAAAGATCGTAAAATTCACGATCGCCAAAAAACTAGACCAATTTGAATAAATTATTTTTAGTGTATTTAGGATTAAATCCATGTAACTTGCATTCTTGCTAAGTTAAATCATCATGTGTCATCATGTTCTAGATTTAACACAAATATAACCAATATATAAAGAATAATTTTTCATATTTATAACAAATTTATTTAATAAATTGCTTGAAAACTCATCTAAACAACCTCAAAATGCCGAAAATATCACGATTCAGTGCATAGCAGTGAGTTTTACTCACTAGATCGTTTTTGATGAACCTACCAAGTTTCAGGTCAATCGGAGTTTGTCAAGTTCACGACCACCACCCTGTAACCAAACTCAGAGAATAACTGTTTTAAGCAGTTTCATGAATTAAAATAAATATGATACTAATTTTCATTCTCCTTATATATTTATAGCACAAGTTTTAAGGATTAAAATCATTTTTTAAAACTTGTTGGGTTTTCCTTTCCACCAGGAAAAGGATTCCTTTATTTCCTATTATTTAGGCACAGCAAGGACCACAAAATTTAACTAACAAGGCTTCCAATTATGGAATTAATTTATAATTTTCGAAATTAATATCCACCATAGTTAATTACGAATTATTCCACTAAAAATTCGTAGTTGCCCTCCTTATTCAATTTCGAAATTCATCCATTATCTTATTTAACTCCCCATGTTAAGATTCAGACTAATCAATTAAATTAAATTACTGACAATTTAATTTATTGATTATTTCTTTTAGACTTTCGCTTAACTTATTTCATGTGTCGAATACAAAATCCACCGCCCGGGTTTATACGTGAAAACTTATAAGCTTTCATAAAGGTGTATCATCAATCTCTAAACCGAGACATGGATTCTATCAACTAACTATTACTTCGCCAATGTACATTATTATTATTATTATTATTATTATTATTATTATTATTATTATTATTATTATTATTATTATTATTATTATTATTATTATTATTATTATTATTATTATCCAATTTACCAGGCATATTGACCCACGAAAGGATCTCGCCTTTTAATAAATCAAAACAATAATAATCTACACAAGTAATAATAATTATATTAAGATTAAGAGTATAAATACATTTAATGGCTAGAGAGTTTATTTTATTAAGTCAGTATAAAGTACTTATTTGTACTTAGTCCGTTCAATACATACAAAATATACTAGCACAAGAAGTTGGAACTAAACCATTACCATAATCAAGATAAATTATATTTAATCCTGTGCTACAATCATCCATGATGATTTGTCTAATTCCATCATTAGATTGCAAACTCAAACTTTATACTTATAAGAACCGATGATTTAATCTTTTGTGTATAAGCTGAACTCTATACACCAAATCATCTACTAAATAAGCAAAGGACACAAACTAATATATGATCTATTTAAAACTTTGTTAAAACTGAATAAATAATTATTTCATAATATATATTATATCTAAACCAAACTCATGATTAACAATATATATCCCAATAATCTCTGACAATTATTAAAATATACTACATCCAAATGCATAATTAATAATATATGCCCAACATAATTAAGTGCAACAAGATCTGCATAGTAATGACTACATAAAAAAATCCCATTCGTCAGGTATCTTAACTAAGAGTATACTTCGATATTTTTTTACAGTGTCTATTGTCAATCTAACTTCCCTTATAATATCAGTAGAACACAATAGTATAAAGACAACTAAATAATATGAAGTTTAACTTCTACCAATTTCCTTCAGAAAGTTACTATTTGTGTATGTGTTTTCACATGATCGATGATTATTTGAATTTAGCACACTCCTCATACACAAATTATTTTATACCATTAATTATTTGAATTCACGAAATTGAGTGAGCTATTTTCCTATGGTATTAAACTTATTCAAACAGATTTAATTTCTCATGTAAATATATCTTATAGTACCTTTCGTTCACGAAAGTTCATGAGAAGTGTCTACCTATTTTTATTGAAGTATTTAACATTGAAAACTCACGATGAATCCTTGCTGATGCTTTCTGATACTTGGATACGTGAATTATAAAAGAAAAGGGTAAAGCTACTATTAATATAAATTCTTTATGCCCTAAGAAAGAGAACCTAAATAGCAAAAAAAGAAGAAGTTGGAAATCAATTTTAAGTTACGAATGCAATGCATATGCAAAATTTGTAAATAAGTTAATTTTTGAACTGATAAGACATTGTAACGTACCTTTCAATTTACAATTATGCATCAAGAATACACCGAACGTTTATTGCTCCATATAACTTCAAGAATAGGTTATAGGTTAGAAAGTTTACCTCAAATTAGAAGCAAATTTTTGATACTATCAAGAATTTGTGATAAAGAATATAAAGTATGAAAATTGTTTTTGGTCTTAAAGTTGTAGAAGCTCAAAGTGAATCCTAAACATAAACAAAGAAAAGACACAACATAAAAGAATTCTGAACCTTCAACGTTGATTCAACATGCGGCAGTAATTAACATTGGCAATAAAAGAATCCTAAATACAAGGAAAGAAAGAAGAAACAGAGAAAAATCTAAAGAAGCCTAAACCTAAAAGAAAGACACGGCGGTGAAGAAACTTAATCCTAGACAAAGAAAAGCCTAAAGAACCTAAACAAAAGAAAATCTGTAGCCAACAAAAATAGAAATAAACGGCAGATTTTGTTTTTTGCCTAAAAAATTTATAATTGATTATAATTACAATTATGTCATTCATAGAATATACTTACGAAGGATAAAAAAGACGAACAACATTTCGATAGAAGTTTCGTGTTTTTAATATTATATAAATAGATAGATAGATATAAATATACGTGTGAGGTCCAAATGCCATTTACGTGGCAAATGAACGAATAAGAACGCTAAATTGTGAAAATTCACAAAGTATAACATATTCACATTAGAATAAAGGAGGAATATAACAAAAAAATGTATTAATATTTATGTATATATTAAACAAAATATAATGGATATCGTCATATATATAATCAGTTTCAGCTAATTTATAATATAATTAACCTCAACCAATTTGCAATTAAATGCCGTTAATTAATTTATTATAGTAATATATTACAATCACATTTCTTTTAGAGAAATGGAACATATTACATATGATAAAACCATTATATTACTCAAGAGTCAAGTATATCGTGCTGCATGTCCAAATTGACTCCTCCAACCCCCCAAAAGACTAAAAAATCAAGTTCCTGTATTTAGTTTTCCACTTCGTTTTTTATATATACTTTAAGAGTTTTGCGACCATTTTTTAATTTGAAAATTATTTCCTTCTTTTCACTTTGTTTGTCGTATTTATTTTTGGAGAGTCAAAGAGATTTTTCTTAATATTAAATATTTTGACTTATAGTATTTTTTTTACCTAATTTTCATAAATACAAATTGTATTTTTAAAATATTAAAAATTTATGTTCAAATTCACACTGAAAATTAAGTGTTTTGACCCCCCTAGTCTTTGTAGTAGTTCAACTGATGCATTTAAGTTTGGTTTGTCCTTTCATTACCTTCGATTTATTGTTTTTCTTGCTCTTCTGCAAGGTATATTTGCCCCTTGACTTTTGATTAATAGGGAGCTGCGGACCCCTCAGAGAATTACGAACTACATTTGATAAATCTCTATTTTTCTCAGCTTCCAGCATACTGCTGCATGTCCTAATTGACCCCTCCCAAAACGACAAACAAATTGTGATATTTCTATATACCTTTCTTTTTTTGGGTTAAATACCAGCATTTATTTACTAGTTTAACCGATGCATATCTTTTTGGTTTGTCACTACGTTGAACTAATTCTTTCTTGCTTTTTTGCAAGATACTATTTGCCCCTTGAAAAAAGGGTAAAGTTCACATGATGACAGAGTGAAATAAATATCTAGCATTTAGATGACAAAGTAGAAGAGGAGTCTTTAAAAGCAAGTTGTTTTCATATGACCTATAAATTACAGGATCGTATCGTGAAATCAGTCACTGATACTTGCATCAAAATAAGTTACTTATATTACATTCACTTAGAATATAATTCTTCATTAAATCCTGCGTGAACGCAAAATATTTCGTGCACATGGCTCTCCTCTAAAATGATAAAGTACAAATTCCCTACCAAGTTTGGATGGTAAAGTATCAAACCTACCAAGTAGCTTAATGACAAAATACTATCCTACCAAGTTTGGATGGTAAAGTATCAAACCTACCAAGTAGCTTAATGACAAAATACTACCCCACTAAGTGATGGTGAAGGATCAAATATACGACAATCTACATGAAAGGGCAGTTTTGTTGATGCATCATTCCTCAACAGAATGAGAAGATAGTTCTCTTCAAGAGAAAATTTTGGTCACTTAGATAGGTTGATGCTACAACTAGCAAAGCATATAAACTACAGCCAACAACAGGAAATTTGAGTTCGCAGTTAAGCGGGAAAATTGATACTTCTCTTTTTTGGATATAACCATTTGATATCCGGAACCATCGGCTCAACTAATTCAGATTTGCGCCCGCATTGGGCCCATTAAACTCTGACTAAAGCTAGGAAAATGAATACTCAAAACAATTCCTACTCCGAACACATCACCTTGAAAATTAATACGAGGAAAGACCAAAATTTCAGGTCACATGAACGCAACACTAGTACATCAGAGTTCATCAGACAACTGAGAGACACAGGCATATATATGTTCAGTTTTCATATTGGGGAGGTTAATGATAATTCCCGTACTAAGTTATTACTACATAGTAGTATTTATCCCTACTTTCTAAGACACGCGAAATTTACTTTGACGCTGCAAAATGCGAGCACTTCTCATATCAAAACCCAAAATGTGCTGATGTTATCACTGCTGGTTAGTCCAATCAGATGCGTTTTGGAAAAGCATAGGGGATATTTTTGATCTTTACAAAGATTCTGCAGAAAAAAATAAAAGTAAATAACAATGAAAAACAAATGCACAACTTAAATTAGGACGTGTAGAGTAGCTTATTAACAATTACAGAATGAGAAATATCTGCACTTAAAAAGAAAGTCACTTTGACAAAGCCAATGTAATTATAATTTGACAAAACACTCATTAGCCTAATATATAAGAACTTGCGCTCCCACAGTGACACTAATATTATTAGCTAACTCTAATATGCTTTGACAAAGACAAAGATCCTAGCTCTCCGATAATAAAGATAACTTTTGCAACTAACAGGAATTGGAAAAGATAACAGAATTCAGTTAGTTTTGTCAATTGCCTACAATCACAATGTACCAAGACATTGCCTCTGTAGTTGTCACATGCTTAGACAAAGTAACATGGAAACAGGAAAACAGAAACTGAGATTCGACAAGTAAAGTAAGCCAACACAGAGAGATGTTTCTCACCAACCTAAAAGGAATTTTAAATATAAAAGGCCTAGGACGTAGTGGTGGCAAAAGGGTTAAAAAAAACAGTTTACCGCTCATATTATTCACTAAAAAATGAGTTAGATAATGAACTTTTTAAAAACGGGTCAAATATGGATAAGAACTGTCACACCTCCTTTTTCCTGAGGGATAGAGAGTTTTTCCAATTAAAGCGACATTATTCGAAATAGGATTATTTAATTAATTAGAGTCGCCACTTGGGATAATATTTATAGTGTCCCAAGTCACCGGTTTATTTTAAAATCCCAAATCGAGGAAATTGACTCTATTTATAGTCCGCGAACGCAGAAGGCCGGATAAAGAATTCTGTTAACCTGGGAGAAGGTGTGAGGCACTCCCAAGTTCCGTGGTTTTAGCATGGTCGCTCAACAATTAATAATTGGCCTAATTATCTTATTTATTACATGCTTAGAACCTATTTGTGCATTTTTACTTTCTAATCGCTTTTAATTATTTATTTAACCGCTTTTAGTATTTATGGAATTAGTTGAACAAGTTGTGATGTCGCATACTTGTTGTTTTTGTATACATTGTGAATCACGCCACGTGAAACGCACCCGCGATTTGCAACGTGTTTTTTTAATTATTATTTGAAGTTATGGTCAAGTCGCGTGAAACGCGCACTCAAATTGAGGATTATGTATCATGACTATGCCACGGGAACCGTACCCATAGTCGCGATGTTTTATTATTAACGTGCCTAAAAGCAAACTACGAGCGTTTATAAGAATTATTTTCTAAACTAGCGATTATTGTAAGGATAATAGTTTATGAATGTGAAATTATCGAAATGATTTTTACATCTATTATTAAGTCATTTGATCTAATAAAATTGACATTCTCTTTATTTAATTTCTACATGGCTCAAGCCTTATACCACACGGCCTATGCCCCATTTAAACTCCAATAACCAGGTTCTTACCACCCCATGACCCAAATATCTTAGCTAATAGTCCATTTTATAATCCAGCCCATTATCAATTAAACCCAGGTCCAAACTATCAATAAAGCTCTTAAGCAAAAAGGAAACTACTGAAGCAAGTTCGATGCTAACACAATAGGCAAAGAAATGAAGAAAAAAGTATCCAACAGCGTACTTGCAAAAATAAGAATTAATACACTAAAGCAAAATCAAGATGCATTCATAGTTTGTCTTAAAAAAAACGATATGAACGAAACATAAATTTTTATATCTCCAACACAAAACGAAAATAGAAAGTAAGGTTAAGAAATGGTCCAATGTTATTCGCTAAATGAGATCTACAGACAGTTAGAAAATGAGCACAACAACAATGCTTTCATTGTACTTGATAAAGCCGAAGGAACCTCAGTTGCGACATGTACGTCTTCGTGTCGTTTTTTAGGAACCTGTGGTGTCGTTTTCGAAACAGAAATGAGGGTCGTTTTTGCAGCTGTTTGTCGGAGGAAAAGGAGCTGGTTGGAGATGGTATAATTACGACGGAGACAAGGCTATTTCTGGGGTGTTTCGAGACTGTTTTCGGAGCTGTTTGGTGGAAATTTTTGGGGCTGTTTTTGCTGCTTTTCGGACTGATTTTCGCTGAGTTTTGATGGGAGCTTCAAGGTGTTTAAGGGTGTTTGAGGTGGTGGAGAAGATGGCTGATTTTTTTATTAAAAATGGGAGCTTATGGGTTTTTTATGGCTGCTTTTTTGACTGTTTTTATGGCCGAAAGTGACCAGCTTTTCATGAGCTTTAGAGACTGATTTTTGAGGGTGCAAAATGACGCCTTCCTCCTCTTTCCACGCCCTTTTCCCTTGTTGTCCCCCTCTTTCCTCCTCCCTTATTTGACTTTTTGTCGTGTGTGTTTATATTATTAAGAGAGAGTGGGAGTATGTGTTGTTAAAGAGTAAGAGTTTAGGTATTGGGGAGATAGAGTGGGGGAAATTCATAGTTCAAAAATTAAGTGTTCACGAGAATCATATTATCCATTTAAAAAATGGATAATTAATGAATAGGTAATAGATTTAATTTTTATATTTGTAAAGATTCAAATTGAGGTTCCTCAAGTGTGGGAGACTAATAATTCTTCCAAAAGTAATCATATTCAAGAAGTCATAGATAATATGATTACCCATATTATCCGCCGGTTAACCCGTTTTTTATCTGTATTAAATATGAATTGGGTCGGATAATTTATTCGTTTCCATTAGCCATTTTCTACCCGAGCCATATCCGATCCGCCCCGCCCGTTTTGCCTCTCCTACTAAGACGACCAAATCTTGACACCGGCAAGGAATAGCTAGTACAATATAATACATGACAATGACATGAATGACGAGACAATTTACAAGTAAAAGAATATATTGACATAGCTTGCTAGTTCAAAACTTGCAACTTTACAGCCATCTGATGAAATACAAAAGGACTTTGGAGTGCAAATCTTCTGGAAGCTCATCAGACACTAAAAGCGTGTAACACCAGGGACATACCGTGCTGAAAATGTTTCAAAAAGAAAAGAGAAAGAGAGAATTCGGGTCAACAGTATGCCCCGTTATGCAATAGGAAGCAGTAGAATATTTTGTATAGAGATGACAGGGTATTTACCAACATACAATATTCAGATAGAGACATTTGCAAACAGCCGCTAGCATAAAGACCAAAGAAATCAAAATGTGCTTTTTCTCTTTTTCTATTTTCTTCCCCTTTGTGGAGATTTTCAATGAATGGACTGGAAAAGAAAAATAGTTAATAACGCATCAATCCTCAGGTTGCATAATTACAACGTGAATTCAGAAGCTAATAAAGGTGAAACGTTTTGGTAAAAAAATTGGAGTATTGTATGGTTTACCTAAAAGGAGCTCCTTAGCTTGAAAGGGCTATTATGTATATTAAGAGTTGTAAAGGCACAAATCCTTTTATTTCAGATAATCAGACCTTTCCTAGTACTCCCTCCGATTTTTATGTATTTCCTTCCTCGAGCCCTATAAATCTTACAGGTACTCCCCCTCTCCTACTACTTAGGCATTAACATCAATATGTGTCACTTAACAATTGAACCCTAAATCAACATTGTGGTGGTATAAGGCATGCAATCGGAATAAACTAATTAGATAAGTTTCTACAAAGAAACAAAAGATTGCAAAAAAGGGGATCTGTTTGAAGTTTCTCGTCACCAATGTGTACTCAATTATGAACCAAATAAAAAAACCTCTGAATAAGTGCTTCCCTGTAGAATATATATGTTCCTCTAAGAAGATCGAATTCAATAACTTGAGATGAATCTATTTGTTAGCATCATGAACTCACTACCGAAATTCTGACCGATATGCTCCCCTTCGAAAAATTTCCACAGTACCAAAAGAAACAGCCCTCAAACATCCCGCTTAGCCTCAATTTACTACTTTCTAGTTTCTACCATGTGCCTCCACATAATTTCCAAACATTGTAGAAAAGTTAATATCTAAAAGGAATTTGAAATCAACATTTTGCCTATTAAGCTCAGAGCACAATGCTGATACACTAAGCCAAAATTCACACATTAAAAAAATCTTAAATAAATATCCTCTAAGAAGAAAAGAGCAGCAACATATTGCAAAGTACATCAAATCTAAGTAAAAATCATCTTTGGAAAATTCATAAATAAACGATGATATAGACACCGATAGACAACACCTTCACAAAAAGCTATACAAGTAAGTCTACTCACAAAGGTTAATGAACATTAAGAACCTTTCACATAGGAAGTGCAGTGCATGATAATAGCATTAAACAATTATAGGCAAAAAAAACTTTTTACCCCAAGGCATAACAACTTTCACTCATGTCAATAAAAGAGAAAAGGATAACTCATAATCACTAGTTCACTACTAATACCATGAAGCACTTTTAACTGAGCCAAAAAGAAACTATAAAGCACTTATATACACAATCTCAAGCATGTAAAATATACCGAATAAATAAACAAATTCTTAAAATTATAAGAATTTAAGAAAGGTTTTAGATACCAATTCGATGCCACCGGGCTGCCCAGCTCCAAGTTGGATCCATGACCGAGATCAAACTGTTACATTGTAACTCCAAAATTACTAACTAAAAAAAGTAACTAGGCCCAAGAAAACAAAGAAAGATGAAACATATATTTTCAATTTTTAATAAATAAGAAACAAAAAGTTCACCACACCCAGCAAAATTAGAAGTAGTGCACTCCATAACACGCTCATGATCTTCTTCCAACTGGAAAAAGGGACAGTTCTCGCAACCTGATTCCCTAAACTGCAATTTACCAAATAATAAACCTATTTGAAACCCAGATATAAAAATATAAAATAATCTAAACTATAATGATACATCAAATGATTCATATACTCAACCTCACATTGAGACATAGTTAATTGATTATTAACTTATACTACATCTGCCCCAGTTTACGTGTTTATACTTTCCTTTTTAGTATGTCTAAAAAAGAATGTCATACTTGCTTATTCAGAAATAATTTAATTTTAAATTTTCACTTTACCTTTAATAAGATGATTTACAGCCTCACAAATTTCTATGGCTTGTCTTAGACTATAAGTTTCAAAAGTCTTCTTTTCTTTCTTAAAATTCGTGCCTAGTCAAACACGCCACATAAATTGGTACGGGGAAGTAACAAAAAGTTATAGGAACCAAATAATCACTTATCAATAATATAAACCCCACACCTATTCTAGCAAAGGCAGGCATATCTGGTATATATCCACACTAAACAAGCTTCTTGGGTGGTACAGAAAATTCTAAAGGCTAGGAAATATTTTGAAGAGTGTGGATACATGGTGAACACAGTACTGCAACTAGAAAGCTTCTCCATCAAGAAGATATATGTTCAACTTAGAGGGACCTTCTAGAAAGTGACATGGGGCTTTTAATTATAGGTGATAAATGGGTTTTAAAATTAAATTGGAGTAACTCTAGTTTTTTTAATCAAGTAGGGGTGATAAACTTTGGATTAGTGATTAGGGAGTTTTGACTCACCCCAAAGTTATATTTTTAACACTTTAACCCAAAGCTTTATTTTTTACACTTTACCCTCAAGTTTTATTTTTAACACTTTGACCCGACCCATATAAACCCTACAGAGCCAAAAAAAAAAAACGCGCCAAATCTGTTTGCCACCTATAATTAAAAGCCCCCCTGCGCCGTTTCCACCATTTTTGGCTCTTCTTTTTTTCTTCGTTTCTTCTTCTTCTTCTTGCTGCTTCTTCTTGCTTCTTCTTCTTATTCTGCTGCTCGTTTCTTCTTCTTCTTCTTCTTCTTCTTCTTCTTCTTGTTCTTGACTGGATTTTGCTCAAGAAAGAAAAAAATAAGATCATCTGATTTTGCAATTTTGACTGGATTTCATTCGTGTAGCACTGGGAATTACTTCATATCTCATTCCATTGTTCTTCTTTCTTTCTTCTTCTTCTTGTTCTTCTTCTTCGTCCGCCATTATTGCTCAAGAAAGAAAAAAAAACGTGACCACTCGATTTTGTAATTTTTTGACTGGATTTTGTTGGTGTAGCACTGGCAATTACTTCACAAGTGTTTTTCGCTCATTTGGTAAGACAACAATGCTGTTTTATTTCGATTTTTCACCTGAGTATAAATCTACTAATTTTCCAACAACTTACAGTAGCTGTTGTAGTTGTTGCAACATATAATGTGGTTGTTGCAACTTCTGCAACAGATTATGAAGTTGTTGTAATTGTTAAATAAATAACCTACAACAACTGAGTGAGTTGTTGCAACAAGTATTCCACTTGTTGCAATAACTCAACGATCTGTTGGAGTCAGCTTCAGTTTTTGTCTGAAACAGAACCCAAAAAATGAAGCTGCTTCCAACAGATTATGGACTTGCTGCAACAAGTTGTATAGTTGTTGCAACAGGTGTTACACCTGTTGCAACAACTCGACTATCTGTTGGAGTCAGCTTCAGTTTTTGTCTGAAACAGAACCCAAAAAACTGAAGCTGCTTCCAACAGATTATTGACTTGCTGCAACAAGTGTACTACTTGTTGCAACAAGTAATACACTTGTTACAACAACTCGACTATCTGTTGGACATCTTCAACAGTCTGAAATATTACCCAAAAAAAACTAAAGCTGACTCCAACAGATTAGTGAGTTGTTGCAATAATTTTATTACATGTTGCAACAAGTAGTCCACTTGTTCTAACAAGTTAATAATCTGTTGGAACAAGTGCTGCAACTGTTTCATTTTGTTATAGATTGGTATGTACTCTCATGACCAATTTTTTGTTAAACAAAATATCTTCAGGTACCTCGAACACCACTAATGGGGGACTCAATAACAATAGGGGTTGATTTCCATGGTGAATGGATCGAGAAGAATAATTGATATATTTGGCGATGGAAGGGTAGAGACACGTTAGAGACGATAGCGATGACTGTCCAAAGAGATGTTATGTTCGATGATTTTGTGAACCTAATCATCACCTATTGCGAATTAACTTGTGAACCAAAAGATCTTGCCATCATTTACATGCACAGCTCTTTTGAAAATTAGAGGGTCTTGCCATTTAAGATAATTGATCAGATTCTTTTGCATGCTTATTTGAATGATGTAGCTAGGCTCATTTTAAGGGTATACATTATTGGAATCCCGGTAGAGAACCACAATATATCTCAAGACCAACAAGATGTGTTAATGATGAATTAGATGGGGTGGATGTGGATATCCCAGATAATGGAAGTGAGGCTGACCTGATCCCTATACCTGAAATTGTGAGCAATACATGGGCACTACACAATAAATGCAGTCTAGCCATGTTCAACATGATGAAATAGGTTTTTATAAAGGAATGTCATTCAAGAACAAGGAAGAACTAGCCACTTGGTTGAAACTTTCTTGCTTGAAGAAATATTTTAGAATCAAGAAGGTGATTAATTCGCGTACTGTGTATTGCTTCAGATGTGTACAACCGGAGTGCAAGTGGTGGCTGAGGGCTGTGAAGCTTTTAAGTCTGACAGATTTTGTATCAGAACCTACATAAAGCATCATACATGTGGTTCTGAGCACATTACGAGCCATAATCCACACGCTACTGCGAAAGTTATTGGTGAATACTTCAAAGATAAGTTTCTTTACGGTAAAGGCCCATCTACAAAAGATATGAGGCAATCAATCCGTACAGATTTGGGTTGTAAGGTAAGTTATTGGAAGGTCTGGAAGGGCATGAAGATTGTAAAGGCTTTGACAAGGGGGACACATGAGCACGGGTATGCGGTGCTTGATGCGTACCGTTATATGCTTCGTTCTGCAAATTCAGGAAGTAAGACGGCATTGAAGGTTGATGAAAATGGGAAGTTCAAGTACTTTTTTGTAGCCTATAAGACTTGGATGCTTGGTTTTGCGCAAATGAAAAAAGTCATAGCTGTCGATGGGACATTCTTGAGGAGCAAGTATGAAGGAGTGTTGTTGTCAGTAGTCGCACAAGATGCGGAGAATTATATTTTTCCGGTGGCATTTTGTGTAGTGGACAAGGAGTGTGATGATTCGTACAAATATTTTTTTGAACAAATGAGAAGCTATATAAAGGACACCCCTGAGTTGTGCATAATTTCTGATAGACATCCAAGTATCAAAAAGGCGATTTCAATTGCCTTCCCTACATATCATTATGGTTTTTGCATGAGGCACCTAGGGGAAAATATGAGAACCACCTTTCACAATGGGGCGATCGTATCTCAATTTTATAAAGCAGCAAAAGCATACAACATTGATGTCTTCAATGACCATTTCAATCAAATCAGAGATTTGGTTCCTGGGGCCGCCGAACATCTTGAACGCGCTGGATTCCACAGATGGAGCAGGGCATTCTGCCCCGGAAATAGGTATTTGCACATTTCTATACTTGTTGTAATTTTTTACACAGCTGAGCCTCAGTTACATGTTCCAACACTAATATGTTTTTTTTCTCAAGTATAATTTTATGACGACAAACGCTGGTGAGTCGGTGAACTCAATGTTCAATGTTGAAAGAGAATTTCCCGTTACTGCTCTATTTGATTCCATGAACAAGAGGGTTACTGAGAAATTTCATGAGAGGTGTATGGAGTTCATCGATTCACCAACCATCTTTGTTCCCTCAATGGAAAAAAAATATCAAAATTTATCAACTTGAGTAATAAGTTATTGGCCCATCAAATTGCCAACTACAAGTTCCGCGTCATCGGCCACGGTTCAGTTGGAACAGTCGATCTGCAAAGAAGATCTTGTACTTGTAGAGTTTTTGACCTGGACAAAATACCTTGCCCACATGCTATGGCAGCGCTTCGAGTCCAATATGGTGAAGACTTTGGAAGGCGGATTTATGACTACTCATCTCCATTACGGGGTGGAGAATTACATAATCGCATACTGTGAGGAAATGAATCCCGTGCCTTCTGAAGAATCTTGGGAAGTTCCTATGGATATTTTAGAGAGAGAAATACCTCCTCCACATGTTGATCCGAGCAAACCGGGAAGAAGACGGACAAAGAGGAGGCGTGAAATCGGGGAATCACTTGCAACGAGGAAAAATAAATGCTCCAAATGCAAAACAGGTGGCCATAAAAAAACTACATGTCCAAACTGAATTGTTCCATAGTTGTTAAATTTGCAATGTCTTGTAATAATAATTACTATTGTTTGTGTTTGTGAAATTGGATTTTATGATATTTTTATGTTGTTTCTGTTAGTAAAATTGGTTTAAATGATATGTTGATCTTGCTCAAATCACCAACGTATGTTTTGTGGTTTTGCAATATCTGAACAGTTTCCAACAAGTAATAATTCTGTTGCAACAGCTGTGTAACTCGTTGGGATTTTGCCAACCAGTAATCGGACCTGTTGCAGCAACAAACTTAACTTGGTTTTCCAACAAGTGACATGACTGTTCCTATAGTATTTTGAGTTTTCTACAACAAATGGAATGAGTTGTTGCAGAAACTCCTTAACTTGTTTCATCCAAAAAGTGATATGACTTCTTCAACAGCTATGTTACCTGATGCAACAGATTATGTACTTGTTGCAACAGGTTATGCTATTACTGCAACAAATTATGTACTTGTTGCAACAGGTTATGCAACTACTGCAACAGATTATGCAATTGCTGCAGCAGACTATGTACTTGTTGCAACAAGTTATACAACTGCTGCAACAGATTATGTAATTGCTGCAACAGATCATGAAATTGCTGCAACAACTACGATATAAGTCACATATGTTTAGTTATTAACAGAGGGAACCAATGATATTTAGTGTTAAACAAAGAGATTCAATGATATTTAGTGATCAATATATTTATCTACTAACATCCTTAATGGATTAAACGGTAATTTCATTGATTTGATGGGAAATTGGAGTAATTTGACGAGATCTACTTGCTTATCCCATATTTAGTTGTAATCAAAGAAAACCAATGATACTTATTGTATACGAAATGTTCCTAACCAATTTGATGGTATTCTGAGTCAGTATGTATGATCAACGAAGCGTATACTGAGTAACTCCAAGCGATCGTTGGAGTAATTTGACGAGATCTACTTGCTTATCCCATATTTAGTTGTAATCAAAGAAAACCAATGATACTTATTGTATACTAAATGTTCCTAACCAATTTGATGGTATTCCGAGTCAGTATGTATGATCAACGAAGCATATACTGAGTCACTCCAAGCGATCGTTGGAGTAATTTGACGAGATCTACTTGCTTATCCCATATTTAGGTGTAAACAAAGAAAATCAATGATACTTATTGTATACTAAATGTTCCTAATTTAAACAAGTTACTCACCCGTCGCAATAGATAATTGACTTGTTGCAACATATTAAAAATTTGTTGCAACAACTAATGAATCTGTTGTAACAAATTATAAACTTGTTGTAACAGATGTGTCAGTTGTTGCAATTTCTTCAACAACTGGAAGATTTGTTGCAACAACTGAATCATCTGTTGCAACAGATCATAAACTTGTTGCAACAAATTATCAACTTGTTGCAACTTCTTCAACAGCAGTTAGATTTATCGCAACAACTGACCCATATGTTACAGCAACTGTACCATGTGTTTACAACTGACCCATAGATTTTGTGACTTGTTTAAAACTGGTGGAACTACTGAACATAATGTATTAAACACAACTCAAACAATGAACACCTAATATATACTTACCAAAATGTCTTAGAAAAGTACTGAACACCTAATATATACTTAAATTACATAATGTCATAAAAAAAACTCCTAATAGATACTTAAAATGTTCAACAGGCCACATTTTGGCTCCAAAAAACGCAAAAATAATAAATTGTTATCAACCCATCTTAGGGCTCCAACACCTTTTCAATGATACCTAATTCCCATCTCCATTGCATTCTCCCAACTGAATTGTCGTTGATTAGACTTTCGAGTTTTGTCAAAGTTGTGCCGGTAAGCAAAGCCTCCATAAAAGCAGCTGACCACGAACCACATGCCCTACTAGTGACATTGCGGGGGAGATTCTCTAGCCTCTTGAATTCCCACGATTCATTGAGTAACTTTGCAGGTAAGTGTGCGAACATGCCGCTCTGTTGCAATAACTTGGGCCACAATTCCAATACCGGCTCCATGAAGCAAAAGAAATCAGATTCTTCGTAAACAGGGACGTTGCAGTCATACACATTTATCACTCCCTCCTCAATCATGAACTCGAGAGTGACAAAATGTGTGACATTAATATTCATCACTGTTAAAACCCTCTTTGCACCAGCCCACGAGCAGCCACCTGGGTAGGGTCTAACATCTCTACAATAATCGAGCATATCATCATCCCACTTGAATTCAGCAAGTCTAACCTTCAGAGGCACGGCATCCGGAACTGTACTATCTTTTGTCAATTCTGCGTACCTCTTGGACATGTTGTTGTAAAAGTTGAGGTCCAGGATTATGTCAGTGGAATCGTAGTACTCAGGGAAATTGATTTGCCTCAACGCATTAGAAGAAGGACTTCATCTACATACTAAAGTAAAAAGTAGTAAAACAGTTAGTTACCTGCTGCAACAGATTCAACAGATTATGTACTTGTTGCAACAGATTGGTAACTTGTTTCAACAGATTATCTACTTGTTGCAACAGATTATCTACTTGTTGCAACAACTATTTAACTTGTTGCAACAAATTATCTACTTGTTGCAACAACATACTGAATCAGATAGATATATACAAGTGTTGAAACTTACCCAATCCTCCCACCAAATTTCCATGCTTGTCAAAGCCTTGAAGTCTGCTACTTCAAATTCATGCATTGAGTACAAGGTTTTCCCACTCTTTTTGGACTTGATTGCAGTCTCAACCTTTTTCTTTCTTTGGGCATGTACAGGCTTGAAAATGTCCACCTTCTTTAGCACTTTTGGCCCAACATCAAGAAGAGGAGTCTCAATTGACTTACTGGGAGTAGCAATAGATTTTCTTGATCTAACTGATGCAAGTGCCTTGGCAATTGCTTTGCCCCTCCTTCGAAGATGAACAAGAGTATAAGGTGAGGAAAGATTCTTTGATGGATTGATACCCCTCTTGGATATCAACCTCTGGATAGAAGAGCTTGTGGCTTCTTGGGCCTGCACCAATTCCTCCACTTTTCTAATCAAATTATCCACTTCTCTAATCAAATTATCCATTTTGTACTTGCAAGTAGTGCACTCACAAGCACATGAGGGCACCTTAGAGGTACCGGCACCAACATCAGCAAATCTTCTACCACTCAATCCACTACCACTAAAATTACCACCAAATCCGGAAAATTCACTAAATCCAGCAACTGGAGAAAATCCACCAATATTAGCATCATCATCTCTTAATTTTTCCCCAGTAGTACTTGCCGGGACATCACCACCAACATCAACAGGTTGAACAACACCACCAACAGCATCAGCACCACCAACATCATCAGCAGCAACATCACCACCAACACCACCAACAACATGACCACCACTACCACCACCACCAACATCAACAGGCTGAACAACTCCACCAACAGCATCAGCACCACCAACATCATCAGCAGCAACATCACCACCAGCACCACCAGCACCACCAACAACATGACCACCATCACCACCACCAGCTACAACATCATCAACCCTAGTGATGGCTGTTACTCCAGCCAATTCCCCTTTCAACCCATTAATCAATCTGTCAGGCACAAATTTTATGGTCACAAAGGTGACAAGGCATGGCATCTCCAACTCTCTTATTGTTGGGACAAGCCATGGGTGCACAGCCTACAACAAGAAAGGAGATATATATAATAGTGCTAAATCATAAAAAACTAAACCTATTTAAAACAAGTTATCAGGTTGTTGCAACAGATGCATATGTTATTGCAGCAGATTATAAAAGTTGTTGCAACAACTCATCATCTGTTGTGTTCTAATGCTTACAGCTTCCTTAGAGGGGTTGAAAAGGTCGACACTCAATTTTGTGTTGTTCTTGGCAGTGAGCCATCTAAGAATTCTTGGATAGGTAACTTCTTGGGAGTATTCCTTGACTTGATGCCTGAGGTGAGGAATGGCTTCAAATGCCCAAGCCTAGAAAAAAAAAAGATGCCATCAAAAATCAAAATAGTGATTGAAATTAAAAAAAAAAAAGAAGTTAAAACATTAAAGAAAATTTACCATGAAAGCCCAAGGGAAGGCATATAGATTTTGGGTCTTCCCTGTTGGCTTCAAATCCTTCATCAAATATTCAACAGTCAAGCTAAAGCTTTGAAAACCCCAGGCATAGTTGTTGAAGGCATCATAGTCCTCAGCAAGTTTAATCAATCCAAGCGGTATGTTGCAATTTACATCTCTTGCCCAAAGAACATTGTGCACAAACTAAACTAAGCACAGTGACTCCTTGTATTTTTTTGAGAAAGTTTTGGACTCCAAATCTTGCAACAATTTCTTGTGAGTGTAGCTCTTTCCCACTAAGTCTACCAAGGAGACGTCATTCTTAGCTTTGGAACCCTTTGCTTTCTTGGCTGCCTTGGGAGTCTAGGCTGGCTTGGTTAATACAACAGTAGGTAGAGGCTCACAAGGATAGCATCTCAATCCGCTAACTATGGCAAACTCCTTTATGCCAAAGCAAACCGGCATGCCACAGTAATTGATCCAAATCTCATCCTTTCTATCACAAATAATCTTACACTTCAAAAGCTCAGAAACCACTGTCATTGGAAATCGGGCACCGGTATCTTCAGGAAAATCTAAATAGGGCCCAAAGCAGCTAGCCCTAAAGAAATTCTCCAACCCCTGCTGCCGGAGAATGCCCCTGAAGGTGTCAAAGGCCTTGCCCATGATTGATCTAACCACAAAATCACCGGACAAATCCTTATTTTCATTACCGGCATCGTCACGCCGTACTTTTCAATGCTGAAACTCTTAAAGACCTCCTCAATCGAAGGTCTATTGGGATCTGTGGCAATACTAAAAGACTCAAAAAGATTCGCATTCACATTATGTTTTCTTTTTCTTCTTAACTCGGCCAATGTCTGATCTGTTGATTCTTCTTCTTTTTCATTACCATTTTCAGTTTCTGCATCTTCTTCACTTCCTTCATCCCCTTCAGCTCCTTCATCTCCTTCTTTTCATCTCCTTCAACATTTTCTTCATTTTCTTCATCTCATTCAGCAGATTTTTCATCATCTTTTTCACTTTCTTCTCTAGTTTCTTCACTTTGTTCATTTTTATCACTTTCTTCTTCATGTCCAACAGAGGTTTCGTGGGTTTCCTCTCTTTCTGAAGCCCCAGTTTCACTAATTCTTTCCTCATTTGTTGATCGACAAATAGCAGTCACAAGTTTATCTAATGGTGTTTGCACCTTAGCTCTTTTACTACTTTCTCCCTCAGTTGGTTTCTCTCCTTTTCTTTTAACTGGAGTCATTTTATCTACACAAATGAGATAGAAAAACAGTTTTAATTGGTTAGTGCAACACTCAAAATAAAAGGGAAAATGAATATGTTGCAACAAGTAATCAGTTGTTGCAACAGATTAAGAATATGTTGCAACAACTTATTACTTGTTGCGGCAGAATATTAACCTGTTGGAAATAGAAAAACAGTAGCAATAGCTTAGCAACTGTTTTGATTTTTTGCAACATCTTGTTAATATGCTAAAACAACTGCTTCAGTTGCTGCAAAAACCTCAACAATTGTTTTGATTTTATCCAGCAGCTGTTGGATAAAATCAAAACTTTTCCTAAACCACAGCATGACAGCAACAACAACAGCAAAAACATCTAAATTTAACTACAAAACATCTATATTTCACTACAAACACACAACCATCACAAATCTCACTCACAGCTTAAACAAAATACACCAAATAGGATTTCTTTTTAACCATGCAACCTCAGCAGATGTTTGCAACTGTCAAACAAGTGCTGAATTTGATGCAACAGGTAACCTCAGTTGTTGGAAAACATCAACAAAATTACAAGCCTTTTTTTTCGAAACAACAAGGATAAGAAGAACAAAAACAGCACCAAAAACCATAACTTCACAACCACAACCACTATTTACAAACTCACAAACCCCAACAAGTGCAACAAATGCATGAAACTACAACAAAACAAACAACATTCAAGAAAAACCATGCTCTTCTTCATCTTCTCTAACCAAAATCATCATTTTCAAACTCTGATTTCAAAACCCTAACTTTTGAACCAAGTGAAAAAAAAAGTTTACCTGAGGATGAATAGAGAAGCAACAGCAATGGAGAGAGAGAGAGAGAGAGAAATGAGCAGCAACAGCAACGATGGAGAGAGAGGAACGAGCAGCAACAATGGTGATCGCCGGTTCGGAGAGAGAGAGAGACGGAAGGAACCGAGAGAAGAACGGAACTGCTTTTGTTTTTTTGAAATAAAATGAACAACTAAACTAGTTGGGGTCGTGGGGTGTTTGGGTTGGAAGGAGTTTTTGTATAATGTGTGTGGATTGGAAGAAGTTTTTGTATAATATTTATGGACTTTTGTGTATTTTATAAAAGATTATAAATTTTAAAAATTATAATTCAATTCCAATTTAAGTTAATCATATTTTTAAGATAAGTTTGACCTTGGTAGGTCAAACTTGTCACCATTGGGACTTTTTTGTCTTGTTCATATCCATGGCTACCGTCGTCGAAGCCAAAGCGGAATAGAATATGCTGGCCTATACTTCCCTCCTAAAGTAGTATACTCACATGAGTACCTGACGGATGCTTACTGGACGTGCTCCGACAGCCAGATACTGCCGGAATCTCTTCCTCCTATCGCTGCAAAACGTACTCGGACTGAATATGGTACCTACATACACTCTCGTTCTCTCTTTGAGGCGATTTTTTTTTGTCAATTCATTCTACGTCATTGTTCTCTTCGGAATTAGCAAAATCTAGGTTTAGTTCTTTTGCAAAGCAGAAAACATACGTCTTTATCTGTTCTCCTCACAATAGTTATTGGGTGTACCAGAATCTCCACCCTTCATCAATTGAGTAATTTTTAGGGAGTAAGAATCACTCTTAGTTGTGATTTCTGGCGGAATTTGAGGTTGCTGAAATTTCAGATGTTGCAGTGAATAGGCTTGAAGGTTTCATTACTTCTGACCCATCTGCAAAGTATATTCTTTTGTCTTATCTTTTGCTTTCAGTATAAAATGTCACTGCCAACTCACAACTATTCCACAACAAAACAATGGTATTTTGAAGCGAAAGTGCAAAATACGGTTCATCGCAGAGTGGTGATAGCATGGTTTGCTTCAATTCTTATTGTATATGTGGAACGTTCCTTTAATGTTTTGATGACGTTGTTCTATGCTCCCTCCTTTTGTTTGGGGCATCTAGGATTCTATTTGCTTCTTGGTATCTACTGACAGTGACAGAGGTGTTGAAGTTCTTCAATCTTTGGTTATACAATTGCCTGCTAATAAAATTTATGTGTGGATCTTCTGCATACCAGATACTAAAAGCAATGGTTGTTGAATTCGTAACATTTGGCTCTTCAGAAAATAAAATTTTGATTGCTACCACTATGATTTGTAGTACATCGCCACTCTTATTAAGTATTTTCTATTACAGATGAAATTTAAAGATGTTAAGCTTCTTATCTTATTCGGTTTTTCACTGAAGTGTCTCATTCCTCAAAGTTTTCTTATCCCTTTCTTGAAGCTTGATCTTTTACTGCATTTCATAGTGATTCTTGTAACTATTGTATTATTCTTTTTTGCTTTTAATGATGAAGCCCAGCAAGCGTAGTTGAAAACTTTTCTCTTTTTACTCCTTTTTTCATGTGGCTTGGTGTACTCTTTGGATAAATTTCTTGTGGGTTATGACATATTTGATAACACACAACAGATAGAGCAAATATGTTAACAAGGAAGCCAATTATGAAGTTTGTTAAAAGGGACCAAGATAGATTCCTCTCTTGCTTACTACATTTAATAAAACTTTTGTAAATTATTCTGATAGTTTTCTTCTCAGGATACAGGTTCAAGCAATTTGTATGACATTGCCTCCTTCTTAGAACATTAATACAGAGGCAGTTAGTCCACTTCTTTTTGTTAGAATTCGACTAATAGACATATTTTCTTCTTCTTTTTTGGCATACTTAGAGATCAAATTCCCTTGAAATTAAACTAACTGATGTGACATAGTGCATTAGCCAAGAATATCTTTTCCTTCGCTTTTTTCTCTCGCTTTCTTTCAATCCAATTTGTTAACTGAATTTTTTAAATTTTCTGTTTTTTCCCTGCACCTCTCGAGCCGAGGGTCTTTCGAAAACAGCCTCTCTACCCTCCAGAGTAGGGGCAAGGTCTGCGTACATACTACACTCTCTAGACTCCATTTGTGGGATCCCGCTGGGTTGTTGTTATTGTTGTTTTTTCTCTGCATTTATATTGCTTATTTTCCCCTACTCTTACAACTGTTAACTTACATCAAATTATTACTCTCATTTTATCGTGCTAATTATTGCGAGTAATTAAGATTCTCCAGTTAATCTTCTCATCCTTTCCTGTTTCTAATTCTCTATTAAAAATGAGTAATGGATGTATATTAATCCTTGTGCCTCCTCAGATTTATTATTATGTTTTTACATTGTGAAGGCGCTTTCCAATTTTCCATCAATATCTTAAGTGGTAATCATTTATCCTTTATTAAGTTATTGTATGATTTGTTAGCTATGGCTACTCTTTAATTGGGTAATCGAATAAGCTTAATACATTAACTTCTAGAATATGTTCTCATAGAGTATTGAAGAAGGTAGTTTATACATGTTTTACTTTTTAATAATTTTGATCGTTCACACACTCAGTGCTATCTTTTTGTACAAGCAAGAAGAATTTGATGCATGCTACATCAATGTCTTGAGATACAGTTATTAGCTTCTATGAACATTTGTATATTCTCATTGTTTTTCCTAAATAGGTAACTGGAAAAACTGTGATGCTTGACGAGATCATTAACCAGGTGCAATCCCTCAGTGCCAAGTTGAGGTAAATTACTTTAGATGACATTTGTATTAAAGTTTTCAACCTGACTTTGCAAACTTGGTCTTTAAGTTTTTTGATAACTGTCGTTTTATTGTTTTGCCCAAAAAAGAAAATTTCCCCACATATTTCCAACCTTAGTTTTTAAAATCTTTCAAAAACTCAAATATTAGTCATTAGTTGCAATTCATGTTCCAAACGATGGGAGTTAAATTTTAGCAAGATGGCTGAATTCTGTATGTGTACTTTCATGTAGTTTCTCTCGATGAAAGTTAGATCCAAATTCCAGAAAGAACTTCAACATGGAATGTCTTCTCTCCAAGGATTTAAGTCGGGGCAAACTCATGCTATAATTGTTCATTAATATTGTGACAGCTTCAGATGATTCAATCCGTCGGACCTTGCATCAACTAACAGAAGTAGCTGCAGAGTTTGGATTCCAGATTTATGAAGCATGTTTAGAGGAAAATTTAGTTCATCTAGATTTGTCAAGAAAACTGAAAAACTGTGCTGCACAAACCTTATTCCTATTTCAACTTGAAATTGCTGTTTTAATAGTGGCATAATGACTTATTGCCTCATGCAGCATTCATTATAAGCTTCATCATCCATTTCTCCTTTTTCGGTTGAAGCATGTCGTACTCATATTTTCCTTCTTAATAATCACTCTGTTTAATATGGTTTTATTGCTTTAATCCCCTTCTTTTTTACATTTCTTTTATTTGCTTCATGCCAGAAGATTGTAATGACATATCAAGACTAACCTTTGCTGCACTCGTGGTTGGTGTTAAGAGTATCATCTATTATATTTTTACTTAGACAATTGTTCATTGTGATTGAGATTTGAGACTATCAAAGAGACATGTTTGATTGCTGTCACTTTTTACCACCTTGGGGAGTATATTTGTCTCCAACTTTTATCACGTTTTCATTTTTTTAACCGTTACAAATGGGCTTTAATTTGTTATATATTTTTTTCCTTTAATATGAGATTTTAGCAATTGATTGAGATATACATTGATTGAAATACTAAGCTATGAAGCGATTATTGCAGTTAAACAAAGCAAAAGATTTTACAAGAAGAGGCTCATTCTTAGCTGAGTACATTATTGTTGATGCACGAGACTTCAAAGGGTAAAAGTCTAACGGAAACGTCATTTAATCACTTGATTTGTGTTCTGTTACTTTTTCATTTCATCACCATTCGAATAGAAGAGAACTTTAGACAAGTAACAATACTATGTAATTATATATATATATATATATATATATATATATATATATATATATATATATATATATATATATATATA
>MCJB01008711.1:100027-112562 GCA_002018475.1 Nicotiana obtusifolia
ATATATATCAAAATACTTAAACACACGCAATTAATAACAAGTACACTAAAATATTCACGTATTAAAGTTACACATGTACAAATATATTCGTTTCTTCTTATAACATGCTAATGAGAAATGAAGTTCTAAGCTATACTTCAAATAAATGTATTTGTATTTATCATTGGATCAAATATATAGAAATTATTATCGTATTCTTATACAAGAAATTTAATCTATTAAATTTACAATAATCTATATATTATTAAAAGGAGAGAAATAAGCCCTCTCCTTAGCCAAGTGTCAGCCTTAAAATTAGCCACATGTAACATATTAACTAATTAACTACATTAACTAATAACTAATTCAGCCATATGGCATAACTTGAAAATGCCACATATAACTTATTTCTTAATTAATTAATTATAAATAACTAAAAGAAAATATTGAAAATTTTACTATATAATACGTAAAAATATTATTAATCAATTTAAATAATTTAATAATTTCGAGTATTAATTTAAAATAATATAAATATTTATATCAAGATTAAAAAATCACACATTGATCTATATTATGTTAAAGGATATAAATGGATAATGCTATTAAATAAAGAGAAAAGTTAATGAAAGCCACATGAAAACATGAAATACTATATATAGGTAACTTAATAGCAAAAATTAAAAATTCAAAAATTAGAAATAGAAGGGAAAGATGATTTGAACTTGAGATTAGATTAAAATTATGGTAAAAACGCTCAAATTATGGATAGGGCCACAAAATTAAAGTTTAATAGATAAATAAAAATAATAATTGGATAAAAAATAAAATTTTAAGAATACAAAATAAATATCTCATGTATTTAATTTAGTAACGAAAATAACAGTTAAATTTGTATCCTGAAACTAAAAGAGAAAGAAAATTTAAATGCACGTGATATAAAAATAATTATAAGAAAATGGAATAGATTTAAAATATAATAATTAAAAAACTTATGTATTAATATTTTAGAATAATTCAAATTTATAACTTAAAATAAAATGCGATACTATATATTTTTATTGTAGAATAAAATATTAATAAAAAAATTAATTAAAATTTCATAATAGGGGTAAAAATATATAAATAGGAAAACGGAGATAGTGTGAATATTTATACTTTGAATTAATTTAAGGATAAGTATATTAAATAATTAAATAGTACTCAAAAAATATTATTGATAAATTTGAATGACGAAGAGCTCTGAGTAAGAGGATAAAAGCATAATAATACATTAAATTTTAGGAATAAAAAACTTTATATTTATATATGGCTATCAAAAGAGTAATAAGCAAGATATTAAATCAATTGGTAAGCTAATAAAAGATCACATGAAAATATAACAATATTAAGTAATGAATAATGCAACAATTATAAGCAAAGATTAAATAGAGAGTTTTTTTTTTGGTGAAAATGTAGAATGATACGACTTATTCGACTTTGAGGTAAAAGATAAAGTGGTAATAAGAATTTTGTTAAAATAATATGTTCAAACATGACAAATTACAACATGATATGTTTAGTATTCATTAATATTGACCACAGAATAAAATGCAAGTACTAAGATTAGGGGGTTGGGATGCTACAAATATAAATTAAAAAAAAATGTTATCCTGTACGAAATATGAGAAACAGTTTCATGTCCTTCTTTCTTAACTGATATCTAATAATTATATGTAATTTGTATTTGGAAGGTTTAAATTTTAATGTAATTTGCTTATAATTCAAATAACCCAAATAATAATTTGATATTTGTCCGTGCATCGCGCGGGTACTAATACTAGTATCAATTAGTAGTATAAATTTACTAATGTCGTTAATAACCGCGCGAAGCGCGAGTTATATCAATAGTTTATATATATTTTACACTAAAGTCATACAACTTTATTTTGTCACACAAAAGTTACAACATGATCACGCCCAACTAGTTACCTCCTAAGAGGTCTAGCGGTCGTTGCAAATATAATTCGGTTTACAAGTCCGAAGTCGAATCCCATAGGGAGTTAACCTATTAATCACAACTACTGGTTTCGCAAGAATTCAAGTAATCAACCTTCAAAAATACTAAATATTGATTTGAGTGTTTACTAACTAAGATAAGAGTAATTAAAATGCAGTAATTTATACTAAAAGAGCAAACATTGTAGACAAGATTTAGAAAAATCTAGGGTTATCATTTCCCTTATTGTCGGAATCTCCCCCGCTATGTTTTCTATAAATTCGCCTAAGTATTCTCTACCGATCGTGAGCACTTTGGGTGTCGTATCTCTCTCACGAGCAACTACCACAATTTACTAGACATATTCTCTCGACCTACGCTAGCTAGCACTAATTCACCGCTCATTATGATCGCACCAAGGTTTCATTATCTCTAATCCCCGCCTTTAAACCCTCCGTATTGATCTCTCAAATACGTTAGGAGTGGTGTTCTTCAACGACTACCTAAATGAGTACTCTCTCTCTCGAGTAATACACACTAAATAGGCACAGTTAATTGAGAGCTCTTCAATTAACAACAACAAAAATATAGTTGAACAAGTAGAGAAAGATCAACGAGAAATTTATATTAAACGTGTGAACAAATCATCCTCCAATAGGTTTCATCAAACCCCATATGAAAAGGTTTAGCTACTCATAACCATACTAACAATCATGATAATAATTGAAAATATTAAAATACAGATTAAGGAATAATGGAAGAGAGAAACTCTTGCAGTTTGTTGCTTCTAAGTGTTCCTGTATCCTTTTTCCTCTCTAATAATGTCTAACCCCTCATAAATAGTTTTAGAACTCCTTTTATACATGTTGGATGCGTGTAGGGTCGAAACTACTAAGTCCTACCCGAATTAGGATGAAATCCGCCCTTAGCCGTCTCGCTTGGCGCCTGGCGCCAACTTGGACACCGAAATTTTTTCACTTCTGTGCTATTCTTCCATTGGGGTTTTGGTTGGTGCCTGGAGCCAACCTAGGCACCAAAATCTTGCTCCCTTCAAATTCTTCTGTTTTTACTTCTCTTTGCATGCAAGCTTGTCAAATCACTTCAAACTGACTCCTACACATATAAACACCAGTATTAAGCTCGGGTCACAAATATTTACACAAAAACTAATAAGATTGAGGTATAATGCAAGGCAAATTTCTTGCAAAAATATGGATTTTTAGCCTAACATCACCATCCCACACTTAAGCTCTTGCTCGTCCTCGAGCAACCTAAAACCTTGCTAACCAAACAATGCACACAAGACATCATATAACGGAGGAACCTTTGGCAATTCAATACACTACACTTGTGACCATGGTTGATACCAATAATTAAGCCCTTGCATACGCATTCATACCTTTCCTAACTTTCACATGCCGGAAATTAGTGACCAATTTAAAATACTCAAACAACCTGCCCATAACTACCCAACCTTGAAGATCGACTCGTCGTCAATAAGCACTCTCAACTCGTGCACTCATCCAACAAGAGATGTTTAATAACGTCACCTATTAGTCATGGACTCATGTGGCTCACTAAAGAATAAGAGGGTATTTCGTCCATACATTTAAATATGCATTCGAATATAATTTAAGGACATCACTCTCACAAAGAAATTTATGTGCACTCCGTGGTTGTACCATAGGCTTGCCCATAATGTATATCTCCACTAATCTAAGCTCGCAAAGTCTAAGATCAATTAGGTCTTTACGGGTTGTAATGTAGGCTAAGGGACGGGTAGGATATATTTTGGGTATAGTGACTAACCCGCCTAAGCACTTTAATACACTACACTTAACTTTCCAATACAAACTTCCATGACCAATTCAAGAAATGTCACGAAACCATATACAACTTGGCCCTTTTTCTTTAAGCACAACTCTGCATTTTCTAGCCCGGATCACGATGATTAGGAGGCATATTCTCTATATACTTTTTTTCTCTTTTTTGTATTTTCTTTGTTTTTTTTCTTCTCCTCTTTTTTTTCAACACTCTCTACCAACTTAGGTTGCCCGGCTAATGATCTTCCAAAACATACATGCACCTTTTGGCCTTTATATGGTTCCACTCAAAAGCTACCCCAACTATTACCTTATTCTTCTAGCGACATAAGTACTTTTGGAGGGAAAGTGTAACAACCCAGCTGGTTGTTTTGAGAGTCGTAGCCCCGTTCCTTCATTTACTGCTCATTTTGTGCTTTATAGCTGCTATGTGACTTATCGGGATAGTTGGTTCGGGTCCGAAAAGGTTTCGGAATAAATTGAGACACTTAGTCTCAAGGTCGAAGCTTAAATTGAAAAGGTTGACCGGATATGGACTTATGTGTAGACGACTCCAAAATGGAGTTTTCATGGTTTCGTTAACTCCGTTAGGTGATATTGGACGTAGGAGCGTGCCCGGATTGTGATTTGGAGATCTGTAGTGGAACTAGGATTGAAATGGCGAAAGTTGGAAATTTAGAAGTTTGACCGAGAGTGGACTTTATGGATACTGGGCTCGGTTTGGGGTTCCGGGAGTTGGAGTAGGTCCGTGGTGTCATTTGTGACTTTTGTGAAAAATTTGAGGTCATTGGACGTGATTTGATAGGTTTCGGCATCGTGTGTAGAAGTTGGAATTCTTTAGTTTTCATTAGACTTGAATTGGGGTGCGATTCGTGTTGTTGATGTTGTTTGATGTGGTTTGAGGGCTCGACTAAGTTCGTATAATGTGTTTAGGACTTGTTGGTATAATTGGTTGAGGTCCCGGGGGCCTCGGGTAGAGTTCAAAGGATTAACGGATCGAATTTGGAGTTTGGATGATTGTTGAAGCTGGGAGTCAACTGGTGTAATCGCACCTGTGGAGCTTTCATCGCAGGTGCGAGCTGGGAAGCGCAGAAGCGGAGTTTAGATTGGGGGCTGTGGAGTGCTAATGCGAAAGCATTTCCGTAGGTGCGGACTTGCACCTGTGTGTGGGGGGTCGCAGAAGCGAAGAGGAGCTTGGAGTCACTAGACCGCAGATGCGGATGGATTTGCACAGACCCGGGAAAGGGATTTGCGACCGCAGAAGCTGTTGGTCGGCATTAAGTGGCTTCCGCAGATGCGGATGGCTGATCGCAAAAGCGGTTCCGCATGAGCCAATTTTTGGGCCGCAGAAGCGAGAAGACCTGGGCAGATTATTAAAAGCGAGGGTTCTGAGATTTTCACCATTTTAAACATTTCAAGCTCGGGATTTGGCGATTTTTGAGAGGATTTTCGGGGGATTTCTTAAGGTAAGTCACTTGTAGTTTAATTTGCTCAATAATTTTGTTTCCCCGTTGATTTTTCAGCCTAGATTGTGTGGTTTTAAGGTGTAATTTGGGGATTTGAGGCTAGGGAGTTGAAGAGTTTAATTTGGCAATTTCAGTGGCGATTTGATGTCAGATTTTGATAAATTTGGTATGGTTAGACTCCTGGTTGAATGGGCTTCCAGATCTTGTGACTTTTATTGTATTCCGAGACGTGGGCCGGGGGCCAGATTTTGAGTCGACTATTTTTGATTTTTGATTAATAACTTAGTATTTTCTTATGGAATTGATTCCTTTAGCCCGTGTTGATTGTATCGAACTATTTGTGGCTAGATTCAAGGCATTTGGAGGCCGATTCGTGAGGCAAGGGCGTGTCGCAGTAGAGATTTGCACGGTTTGAAGTAAGTAACATTCTAAGCTTGGTTCGAGGGTGTGAAACCCCGAATTTTGTGTTATGTGATTGGTGTTGAGGTGAGGCATGTGCTAAGTGACGGGCATGTAGGCATGCACCGTAAGAATTGCGACTTGGTCGATTCCATGGAACTGAATAGTTGTTAAATCTTGTTGTTTCCCGTATTTTCACCATATGTTAGATCTATTGAGTTGTCAGTCATGTTAGAAACCCTACTTAGGCTATATGATGGTATTATTGGGACTCGCAATGGTCGTTCTTTGCTGTAGGACTAATTGCTTAATCTGTCAATTTGTACTCAGTCACAGTTATCTCTTGCATATTATGTCTCAGTCTCTGTTGTCATTACATGTTATATCTTATATCATTTGTGGGCTGATTATCATGATTCTAGGGCTGAGGGCCTATTGTGAGTGATATTTATGGGATCGGACTGCATGCCGCAGCAGGCTTTATTAATTGATGCTAGTATTTGGTCTATTATAGCGCTTGGGCTGGATCGGCCCCTTCGCAGACCTTGACTCTCCTCCCTTATCTTTATGTTTATTTATTCAGTTTTACTTCTAGATAGTGTACTAGACTTTGTTATTTCGTTGATGTTCATGTACTCAGTGACACTCGGGTTCTGGAAAGAATTTATGTATTGAGTTATGATTTTCTATCATATTTTAAGAGATTTTCCTTTATTTAAACTATTTTAGTATCTTTCAAAGATTTAAAGTGTTGGAATTGTCTGAATAGTTGGCTTGCCTAGTACCATGATAGACGCCATCACGACGGGTTGGTTTGGGTCGTGACAGAAAGGTTCGAAAAGATTTAATTAAGAACAAATTGGGAATCAGCTTGTAATGTGGGTGCCAAAGAAAAAACTTATAGGCTCAAACGGTCTATCTAAGGATAATTTTAGTTATGGTGGCATAATAGCTCAATGGACAATCAAAGGAAAGCCTACATCATCTCGTAGACTCACAAAGCTTACTTATTTCGCTTCAACTAACACACAGGGTAAGTTCAAGACAAACACATGATAGCACAAAATGTAATCGAAATCTCACATCACACAATGTACATGACTCCAGTCAGGACGGCTCTATTCCAACTCTCAAGTTTAGGCAAGTAATCACAAAGTCAAGAAGTATTAAGCAATAGAGCACTACATGAACAATGAGTCAAGTAACTGAGAGAAAGTGTCACAGACAGGCTATTCAATCTTTCAAGACATCAATTTTCATCAAAACATGTTAGGAAGGTAATTTGCAAGCTAAGGCCTTACTATAGTAGCATCAAACAGGTCAAAAGGCATATAGAACACTCTAGTTTTCTTCCCTCGGTCTCCTAAAAGAAATACCCGGTTCAAGTTACATCCCTTGGAAAAGAACCGATTCCAAAAGAAAAATCGGAAAGGGAAGGGGGAGGGGGGGTTATTATCTACCTACAACTAACTAAAAATAAAGAAAATATTTTTAATTTTTTTTATTGGACCTTAATCCCTCAAGAAAGTTGTTCAAGAGATCCATCGTCAGGAAAAGTCCAATTTTTTTTTTTTTTAAAGTTAAACTAACGTAACTAAAATATAATAAGAAATCACCCAAACAATCTCCTCACCCCACACTTAAAATTGTGCATTGTCCCCAATGTACACCATAAATAACAAGAGGGTGAAAGAAACTCCCTGGTAGGTCAAAGGCCGAAGCATAAGCAACTCATGGGATACTCAAACTTCTTCCACGCCAAGTCCTCGTGCGGGTACCTCACACTTAGTTCCAACAATCTGGTTTGCTTTTGCTTCCTTCCAATGGCTTCCCTTTTCATGCTCCTACAAAATAAAAAACTACACTAAAAAAAATAACATAATTAAAAAAATAAAAAAATAAAATAAAAATAATTAAAAAAAAGCAATAAAGTTGGGTTGCCTCCCAACAAAAGCCTAATTTAACGTCGCAGCACGACGTGAATCATTTTCTGCCTCCACTTCGAACTTATGACTTGGATCCTAAGTTTTGATTCTGCTCTATGATCATGCTCTTGGGGTGGTGTAAAGCCTTGAAAGCAAAAAATTAAATAATTCCTTATGCACTTTTTGGCTTTAAGCTGAGGAGTATCACCCTGCCTAGACGGCCTAGAAAATTTCAAAATATATGGCTCGTCTACCTCTTCCCTTGTCTCATTTCTACGCTTGTAAGGATCCAATTTTTATTTCACCATCCGAACACAATGTAGAGAAGTGTTTGGAATGAGGTCGAACACGCTCAAATACATTAACTTCGAGATGTTCAGCATTCTCTACACCAATGACACTAGAGTTAACTGAATATTTGTCCTCGTTGTCCTCGGTTGACTCTAGTATCACGTCTTCAATATCGGCATTCTCAAATTCTAGTTGGATAGGTTGTTGAAGTTCTACTCTGACCTCCTCTATCAGAGTGTCAACTGCTGACTCTAATTCATATTGTTTTTGGCTACTATCCACCATATTGACTTGTTGAGCATTCAAAGCTTTGACCGCTTGACTCACTTGAGCCTTCAAGTTGTGAATAATTGTCTCTTGCCTTAGTATCTATAATTGTGTCTTATTATTTTGTTCCAAAAGGGACATTAACATATCCTTGATCTCCTTTAGGTCAGCATCCACAGGTTCTTTGTTCCTAGTAACTTCACAAGTAAAAGTATAACCATCATAATAAGGGGTGTGGGGAGGATAAGAAATATAAGCACAACTATAAAAGTGATCATCTTGACAAGCACACATATCACACATTCCACTCATGAGATTGAGTTGGTGCACATAACTCGCTCTCGAAAATATATTGATAATTTTGGCACGAGTGGTTTCCTCCACAATATGCATAAGGAAGATCAAAAGTAGAATTACCAACATCAAAACTCCCATAGTTCCAAGATGCCATGTCTCTCAAATAAAAAAATAAAAACAAAATAAAAGTTCAAACTTGACAGCAAGCAATATTTACAGCTACAGCTACACTGTTAGTTCCCCGGCAACAGCGCCAAAGTTTGATCACACCTAACTATGCCTCCTAGGAGGTATAGCGGTCGTTGCAAATATAATCCAGTTTACAAGTCCGGAGTCGAATCTCACAGGGAATTAACCTATTAATCACAACCACTAGTTTCGCAAGAATTCAAGTAATCAACCTTCAAAAATATAATATATCGATTCGAGTGTTCACTAACTAACATAAGAGTAATTAAAATACAGTAATTTATACTAATAGAGCAAATGTTGTAGACAAGATTTGAAAAAGTCTAGGGTTATGATTTCCCCTATCGTCAGAATCTTCCCCGCTACGTTTCCTATAAATTCGCCTAAGTATTCTTTACCGATCGTGAGCATTTTGGGTGTCGTAGCTCTCTCTTGAGCAACTACCACAATTTACTAGACATATTCTCTCGCACTACGTTAGCTGACACTAATTCACCTTACTACGATCGCACTAATATTTTGTTATCTCTAATACCGCCTTTAAACACTCAGTATTGATCTCTCAAATACGTTAGGAGTGGTGTTGTTCAACGACTACTTAAATGAGTACTCTCTCTCGAGTAATACACACTAAATAGGTACAGTTAATTGAGAGCTCTTCAATTAACAAAAATTATAGCTGAACAAATAGAGAAAGATCAAGGGCAAATTTATATTAAACATAGTGAACAAATCATCCTCCAATAGGTTCCATTAAACCCTAGATGGGAAGGTTTAGCTACTCATAACCATATTAGCAATCATGATAATAATTGAAGCATTAAAATACAGATTAAGGAAGAGTGAAAGAGAAAAACTCTTATGATTCATTGCTTCTAAGTGTTCCCGTAGCCTTTTTCTTCTCCAATAATGTCTAACCCCTCAGAAATAGGTTTAGAACCTCTTTTATGCATGTTGGGGGCATGTAGGGTCGAAACTACCAAGTTCTAGCCGAATTAGGACGAAATTCGTCCTTAGCTGTCTCGTTTGGCGCCTGGCGCCAACTTGGACACCGAAATTTTTTCACTTCTATGCTATTCAGCCATTGGCATTTTGGTTGGTGCCTGGCTCCAACCTGGGCACCAAACTCATACTCCCTTCAAATTCTTCTGTTTTTACTTCACTTTGCATGCAAGCTTGCCAAATCACTTCAAATTGATTCTTACACATATAAACACTATTATTAAACTCGAGTCACAAATATTTACACCAAAATTAACAAGATTGAGATATAATGCAAGGCAAATTACTTGCAAAAATATTAATTTTTAGTCTAACATCACAACACTACTACCATAGTTACCAAATGATCACAATAGCCAAAAATGTACACTTTCAGTGGCTTTAAATATTTTTGATTTGTTTAAATAAATAGTAGCTCTAATTTTTAGTTTATTTGAATTTGATTTTTAACTGGAGTTTAAGTTATGTGTACAACTAGTGTAATATAATTTTTATACTATCAAATCATTTTTACCTATTGTAAGCTTGTAGCACATAATTTATTTTGTTTTAATATTATAAATCTCATATTTTAAGGCGGCTAATCTGTGTTTATTTTTTGAATGATCTGCTAGTATCAAATATAAAAAATACTTTACAGTATAAGGTGTATATAACTTAAATTTGAAAATAAGTTTACTTATTTTTTATTTATTTATTTAATCAATTTTTTTTTTGGTAATTATTATCTAATCAATCTTGCTTATGCGAGGAGCATATAGCAAATTCAGTTGGTCTTAAGCTCGGTTCACCGACCAAACCTATATCTAACACATCCAAATAAGTGACTAGCAAAGCAAAAACATCTATTAGTTCTCGACTTCTCGTTCAGCTCTATTCTCCAATTTGCAGTTCTCTTTGCGTCTATCCACTGATCGGTTTTGCAAATCCAAACATAAGCACATGGACTCATCGCAGAATAACTCTGTCGGCGGCAACGGAATAATAAACCCTAAATCCAACGACGCATCACCAGCCGATTCGACGGCCGCCGCTGCTTCCACCGCCGGTTCACCGGCCGAGGAGTCAAAACAAAATCTCAATCATGTCATAAATTCAATCGAGAAAACCCTAGGAATTCTCCACCAGCTTTATCTCACCGTCTCTTCTTACAATGTTTCCTCTCAACTTCCCCTTCTTCAACGCCTGTACGTATAATTCTTTTTTACATTTGTACTTTCGATAATCGTAATTCATGTTCCTTTTTTATTACTTTAATTTTCATTTTTTAGGAATAATCTTGTGCTGGAGCTGGATAATATGGCGAAATTGGGCGAAAAATGCAATATTCAAGTGCCTATGGAGGTTCTAAAGTAATATACTTGTTTACGCTAAACTTATTTTTGTTATTATGTTTTTAGTTTTGGTATTCATGTGTGGTAATTTTTATTATAGCTTGATTGATGATGGGAAGAATCCAGATGAATTTACGAGGGATGTGTTGAATAGTTGCATTGCCAAGAACCAAGTCACTAAGGGGAAAACAGATGCATTCAAGGTTATTTTTCACTTCAATGCCTTTAATACTGTTTAGAGTGTACCTTTGGCCACATGGGTTCCTGGAAGTCTAAGAGATTTGGATTTGTGTTTCATTGTATCAGTTTGACCTGAAACTTATTTGGACAATTTATTGTGTTTTGTGCTTGTTTTAGGTAGCTAAAGATCCTGAGGGAAGAAAATGACCAGTGACAGTGTATAAGATCAGTTGTATGTCATTTGTAGATAAAAGTAGTCATAAAGAAGAGTATGTTAAATAAACTAGAAAAATATGGTATAGAAATGACAAGAATAAAGTTAAGGAGAATTGAAGGAAGGGGAAGCCTTTACCAAAAAGTGTGACATGTGCAATGGAGAAACATGTTTTTCTTAGCGTAGCTATACACTAGACGGCCTTATGGACGATGGTGCCAATATAAAAATAAGGCAGAATACATCGGCAACCCCTTAAAGTTCACACTTTTCACTTAGACACTCTATCTTAAGTGGGCTTCATTTGACCACTCCAGCCACATCTCAAATGTGTCATTTAGATACAATGTGCTAACATGGCAAGGCAAGTGTTTCTCACATTTATCAGACGCGTGAAAATCATCCAAAAAGCAAACTCCACATACTTCTTACTGAAAAATGAATAGCTTTTGCTAGAAAATTTCCAATGAACTTTTCTTTTCATTTTTCAGATCTGTGGGCCCCATATCTTCACCTTCTTCCTCAAACTCCTTCAATATCTCCACCACCCAAGCGCCGACCAACCCAACCAAACTATCTAATGAAATTGTGGCCAACAAGTTTTGCCAAAACAAAATCAGTCAATCTAGATTGGAAATTAGCATCAAGATTTTGTTTGTAATTTTGAAGAAAAATTGATCTGGGATAAAGGGGTGTGTATTTTCATTTAATCTTTGTAAAAGGTGATTTTGAGCAGCCATTCAGTAACTTTCCTGTCTACGAGATTATCATCGACGACAAGAACATGGACTTCTTTAGAATCCATAGGTAGGCACAAATTAAAATTCCTCCATCTTCTCTTCTCTCCATCTCCGTGAACACTCAGTTCCTCGGCATGTCTCCCATTCACAAGTTCCCTTTTTTCGTTTATTGAATCCAAACAGAATAGGAGCGGACTTGGAAAAAGAAACTCAACCCAGAAATATACTTTGGAAGAACAAGTGGGAAAACATAAGAGAAAAGTGTACGAACTTATGTCCGAAATGGATTCTCTCCCTGAATGACCATGACTAATTCTTTCAAGTTCTTTTTGCAACATACGGTAAAAGTCATAAAAATTTCTTTGCTTCTTTCAGAATAATGCCATCAGGAGAAGTACCAAAGAACTAATATGAAAAAACAGGTGGGCAGGGGGAAGAAGCAGCAGCGTTG
>MCJB01008711.1:112642-149131 GCA_002018475.1 Nicotiana obtusifolia
GTTGAGAGGGAGAGCAAGGGTTTGTCGGATAAGAAGAGGGGAGGGCAGAGGGTTTTCTGCTATTTTTCCTTTCTTTTTTAATTACATAGTTATCAATTTTAAGAAAATTACATGTGTCAGTCGTTTATTTGTTCATTTGACACGTCACAAGCGTGTGAACTACACGCATCTTTGTATTTTGGTTGCCTATTGATTTTGTGTCTAAATGGCACATTTGAGATGTGGTTGGAGTGTTTATATGGAACAGAATTACGGTGGAGTGTCTAAGTGAATAGTATGGACAAGTTTAAGGGGCTATCGATGTATTCTGCCTAAAAATAAACCACGAGTTTTCACTCCTTGCTTTCTTGATTTGTTTTATGGAAAAAGACATGTTTGAGGGCTGTTCTAGTTTTTGTGGATCTCCTCATTGCTCTTAGACCAAATCTAAAGCACTGCTTGAATTTATTTTTGTATTATCTTGATTAAAAATAAAACTGCTCGAATGGTTTAGGGTTGGAAAGAATCTGAAGCTCTTCGAGCTAATCTATAGCTCACTGAATATATTTATTGGATAATGGAATGAGTTTAATTGAAAAAGAATTTGGATAGTGGGGATTCTTATCGCCGTCCGCAACTATTTACTTCTTGTTGTTGGTGGTGTAACTGCTCGAATGGAAAAAGCTATCCTGCAACAGCTAAAGAATACAATTAATGAAGTGAGGAGAATAATCAATCCAATTTAAAATGATGTGGAAAAATTTACTTCATTCTGCTATAGTGCTGCACGGATGGTGCGTGTTAGAAGATATTCCTATAAGAACCTTCTGATATGCACAGGGAACTTTTACTGTGCAGTTTTGATAGGGAAAAAGGTGGAAAAAACTCATTAGGTTTTATCATTTTGTCTTCAGCGTTTAACTTTGAGAGCATTGACTTGAGGAAAACTTTTGATATGCTACTTATCTCCCCCTCCCACCCCAAACCCCCTCTTCCCTTGCCTAAGGAGAATTTATATTGATCTTGTTTACTGTTTTATCTGCTCATGAGAATTTTTCTCTTCGGGAAAATCTCTTCCTAAGGTTAACCTTGACCACCTGCTGATTATATAACAGCAACTACTAGTCTACTACTCTAACTTCTTTGCACTGCTTATATTGTTGGATCCCTTCACGGTGTGTTTTCATTCTAGGGTTTTTTCTTTGTTTCACCAGATTTTTCCGTCCAAATTTGAAAAGCCTGGAATGTATAACTTCTTTTCTCTTTTGTCACAGGGTTTGCGAGGGCATCTCCTGGAGGAGCTTGAACAGGCTTTCCCTGAGGAAGTGGAAGCTTATAGGGAGATTCGTGCAGCTTCTGCAGCCGTAAGTTTCATTTGCTTGTTCAACACTGCAAATGTTGTGAGCATTTCAAGTTAATATAGCAAGTGCATATCCATGAATAGCTGAAAGGGTATACTCCTTTGGTGATCATCTTATAGATTCAGCACAAATTACTTGATTTAAGAGATGTAGATGACCTTTTTCTAGAAATGTAAAGTCCTCTCGTTGACTAGGTTGAAGACCTGATCTCTTCTAGGATTATTTGGGAATGTTTGAGACTCCATCTAAGGATGACGTTACCTTACAATGTACCGGAAAAAAGAATGTCAATTATCTTTCTGATGGGTCCTCAGATGTAGAGAATAAGGAAAATGCCTGAAGCTAGGCAGTTATTTTTGATAGTTAAAAGTGTGTTGGTCACACCCTCATCTAAAAAATTTAGCTATTATAGAGGATGCATTTTTGCAGCGCACCCGCATGCAGGCTTGACTCTTTTTTTTTCCTTTCCCTTTTTTACTTCTGGGGGGCCAAGCACTCCGAAATCTTTCTGGTAATGGGTAGTTATGTGACTTGAACCCAGGTAGTTTGTACAAATACCATGTTAAATTGTGTGACCACTTCATCTAAAAGCATTAGCTATTAGATTGCAGATATATTTTATTTATTTTAAGTTTGCAAAAGTAGGGTTGTGGTGGTGGTTCTTATTGTATGTTCCCCTCCTTTCCAGTGGAACGATCAACTGATTTTATCTAAATGTTAGATTGTATGCTTAGATCAAATTTCCTAAGTGAGGAATATTAGGAATTTATGCCCTCCTGGAAATTATAGTTGGACAAAATCAGTGCTGTAATTTCAGTTTACAGCTTTTTGTGCAGCATGACAGCATTGCAGTGTTAATTCATGGAACATACACTGCTTATCAAAAGAATCTGTCTTATAAGGTTCCGTGATATAATCTCTGTGATTGATGCATCATCGAGAAGTATTTTGTGAAAGAGTATTTTTTGTCTTGTTCAATTTTTGATGACACCGAGTAATTGATATGCTTCGACCATAGAGCTGTTCTTGAAACCTTTGTCTACGTTATTGCTATGTGGTTGTATAGCAAACATTTTATGTTGTTTTCGTATGAGCAGGAAGCAAAACGCTTGGCTCAAGCGCAAAGTCTATTACCAAATGGAGATGTTAAGGTGAAGCCTGAAGTTTAACAGCTAACTAGATGATGGAATTTGTATTTTACTAAGGTTATTTTAGCTTGTTCTAGAATGTAAAATGTATGTAATAGATCTATATATCACGGTCAGTTTCATGATTATCTCGTTGTCACTGAATGATGAAACATTGCATTATGTATAATCAACGTCCCCTTTACTGCCCTCACCAGTGGAACTTCCAGGATAGAAACGATTTAATTTGTGCAAACCGAGGTCGATTGGTTAGTTGTAGAATTGCTATTTTTATTAGATGTAACGTGGAAGGGTGGGAGAAGAATGTTACTTGACTTTTTCTGGTTTCTTCTAAATGCATTTATTGCATTCCTGAATAATGTTTTATGTGATCATGTCGTCTCTGATAGATGTTAATAAGCCTTTGAGGTCATTAGAATCACTGTTTAGTTTTTCTCTGAGTTCCATGCACCATACAGTTCAGGAAATTGTACCAGCCCGACGACCATGGGCTCTTGACTCAATACGAAATAGCCCATGAATCATAAGCTATATACCTGCTAGCAGTGGTGGCAAAATGGTTAAAATGAAACAGTTATTCACCTGTATTATCTATTGAAAAATAGGTTGGATAATGAACTTTTTTAAAATGGATCAAATATGGATAAGAATCATATTATCCACTTAGATAATGGATAATCAATGGATAACTAATGTGATAAACTTTTACATTGTAAAGCCTCAAATTGAGGGTTTATCAAGTTTATGAGACTAGGAATTCTTCCAAAAGTGATCATATTTCTAGAAGTCATGGATAATATAGAGGTTCATATTATTCGCCGGTTAACTCAGTTTTTATCCGTATTAAATATGAGTCAAGTTGAATAATTTTGTCTATTTTTGCATTACTCATTTTCGACCCGCCCGTTTGTTACTCTAGTTTGACCAATGGTTCGGTTAAAACTTTAACATCTTTTTTTTTGGCGTTGGGATAACCAACTAGGGGGAAAGGAAAAATGAAAATCAGAGTGATAATTCAAAATCTAATTTTGTACCTCTAGGATGCACCAAGTAGTAGTGGTGTAATTCTCAACTATCTTACGGTTGAAGTATCTAATGAAAGAATTTTCTCCCCTCTGTTGCAGTTACTACTTGTCCTAGCATAGACAATTAGCGGTCACATATGAGGGAGGAGAAATCTCAACCCTAAACCTTACACTTAGCAAACTACTCAAGATAACTATCTAAAGTAGGCTTTAAAATACGTAGTTGCTCGGTGGGCTAGTACTTGAACTTCGTTTTGCTTTTCTTTTTTTTTTTTTTTTTTTTTTTTTTTTTTTTTTTTTTTTTTTTTTTGTTTTGTTTTCTCTGACGTTGCTTATTCTGCTATAGTTATATATTTATGTTGTATGCAATAAAAAGAACGAAAAGAAGAAAACAACGTAATACAAAGAGCACATATAAGTTGATAAAAGAATAGTAGATTGTTCATCGTCTGGGGTATTTCTTAGGACACATAAAGCAATAGCATGAGCACCAAAGAAATGTAAAAGTTCTTCGTTCAAGTTTTTTAAATTACTAGGGTTCTCAAATAAGTCGGGTCGGGTCAAAGTTGAATAAAAAGCTATAGGTTATGACTTATTCTACCACTAAAGTGGGGTATTTGGGAATCCTCTGCCATTAATTACAAGTTCTAGGTACGTGTTCTAAAAACAGAGAGCTTCTTGGTAGGGAGTGTTGTACACCCTCTCTTCGTGCCAAATTCGAACCTGAATTAATCGGACCAATGAGTTTTAAAAACTAGATGCCTAATAAAGAACCTATTCCACCCACAATATGGTCAGGTCAAATGTGAGTTGATTAACGGGTTGGAACTTCAAATCTTTTACCTGGAGTGATAACTATTTTTGGTCAAACTACAAGGTTATGAATCAACCAAGTTGGCTGTCCTTTTTTATCCATATTACTTCAAACTTTGAAGTTTCAAACCAAGTTAGACCCACATTAAATGATGTCGCTCACTCAAAGTCATCCAATAGTGGATCTTCATATGTGAGTTGTCTAAATCTGAACTAATTTTGACACCTCTATTGTATCTATCTTAAGCAAACACGAGGGAAAAAGCAGAGTATTCAAAAACCCCAACATTCAACAACCTCATATTTACATTTTTTTATGAGAATTGTCCTCAGTATGCTACATGAATAAATGCAAGAAAACAATGAACAATGATGTGATGTGATTAGGATACAAGAAGGTGAAATTATATATACAACAAGGAATAGCATCTAATAAATTAGTCATGAACAAAACGAATACTTATATTAATTCATCAAATATAAGAAAAACTTTTGCAAATTAAGATTTTAAAAAAGATAAGAATGCACTCACTTGTTAATGAATAACTTGCGAAAGTAGCATATAATTTAAAGAACTATACTCCTATACTATGAGAAAATATTTAAATATACCCTTCGTTATATTTTGGGTCCAAATATACCTATACCGTAATACTATTGGTTCAAATATACTCCTCTTCTGTTAAGTTTGTCCAAGGTGCACATCCAATCCTACGTGATATTTGATGAGGTGGATGCCACATGACATGCCACCTCAGCTCCCCTAACCCATTTACTCCTCCTTACTATTTTTTCCTACCATTAAAATTTCCTTCCGTCCACCACTATTGTCATTATTGTCACTACCATGAAAAATATTGTATTTCTAATTTTAGTCTTTTATATATGGATAAGCATGCCGTGTGGCATCCACCTCATCAGTTATCGGTGTCACGTAGGATTGGATGTTCACCTCGAACAAATTTAACGAAAGAGAGGTATATTTAAACTAATAATATTACGACAGAAATATATTTGGACCCAAATATAAAAAAAATATTTAAATATTTTCTCATAATATAAGGGTATATTTAGCTCTTTGCCGCTTTAATAAATTGTTTTCACACTTCCATAAGCAGTAAGGAAGTGGCCATTTATGAGGAGGAAACGATCAATACAGTGCGTTACAAAATGTTTTATATGGTTAGAAATATTCCAATACCTTTTAATTTTTTAATATTTTAATCAAATCCCTATCTTCAATTTATTTCAAATCCTCCCTTCTTAACCAATATCTTTCAGAAAGAAATTCTATTCCAAAACTACCCCTAGTTATAAGACAGAGAGCACTGTTCTCGGATGATCTTTCTATTTAGACGGGAGAATCAAATTTTTTCTGAAATAATAGCGATAGAACGTAATAAAGCATTAATGTTGTCTTACATAGGTGACAGGAAAATGGTAAACTCAACTATAATATATAAGACTCAAATGATTCCAAAGTGATACATATATGGCTCTGTGCTCCTGGTGATTACCTTCGTCTTCGGATAATAATTGAATTTATACGTGATTTTAAGGATACGTAATTTAGTTTGATACAAATAACGAATAATATAATGAAAATTAAAGTCAGTAAATAAATGGAGAAGAAATGCAAACCACAAGCCTTAGATAATCCTGACCTTGACTGATTCCTCCAAGGTGAACAGTAAATATAAACTAAATCAGATTAATGAAGTAATGTGTAAAATAATGAAAGCAGACTTCTTTTCTTTGTATTGATGATTGTTTTGTGTGATATCCTAGAATAATTACATTGCCCCTTTATATAGCATGAGGATAATCCTTTATACAAGGCAAGAATCTGTTTACAAGGTAAAATATCTCTTGATGTGCTGATTTAACGGTCTTATTGATTGATGCGGTGATTCCCGCCGAGATGCTTACTTATCACGGGATTTTTGGTCCTTTCGTTATTCAAATTTGATAACTTACCCTAGGGCATTTCCCGGAATCGAGCTCAATAGGTTCATCTCGGGTACCATGGCTTCAAGTTCTGATTCGATGTTGTTCGATCTCGACCTTCGATCTTTGATACTTCGATATTCCCGCTTCGATGTTATTCGGTCTAGCTCTTCGATCTTTGATATCTTGATCTCGGTTTACCGAACAGTAATTATGATTGATACCAACCGTATAAACTAGAGCCCGATTTGTCCCCATGTAGGTGGTTCGAGTTCAACCCCATACAGATAGTCCCCTCGTTTTTTGGAGAGTAATGACGAAAAACGATATGAGCCGCAACTTTTTGGTTAGGTTGAATAGCGACATACTTATGACGCGTGTGGCACGGAAGTCGGAGCGTCCCATCAAAAGAAACGAATCATCATATTGATAAATGATGGTGGAACTGTGACATGCGTGGTACGTGTCGAAAACGTCTCATCAGAGACAAACTTAGGACAAACCTATGCAACATCAGTACATGCTAATTAGTGCTTCGTAGCTTTGGGACGCGAACCGCCGCCTTTGAGGGGCTATAAATACCCTTCTCCATCCTCACTTTCAGGAGTTTAAACTATCTGAACATTTGATTTATTCCTTTATTCAAATTCTCTAAGTTTCCTTGCAAGCGATCTCCCTTTTGTTCTTATCTTACTCCCGCATCTTTTAAATTCTTTATCTCCTAATTAACAATGGCGAAAACCTCTAAATCCGTTCCTCAGAGGCAGATCCCTTCTTCTTCTCAACCCACTGAAGATCCTCAACCTGTTGATGTTAAGGAAACCATGGTTGAACCTCCTTTGAAGGCGTTTGTACCGACGGGATGTTCAATCGGTGCCGACTTTAAAGTAGATAAGACCTTTTCAGTACTGGACCGGTGTGAACCGGTCACTAGGTATATTTTTTCAATTACGGACAAATCCTTGACAAGGTTAAAGAAGATTGTAATTGGATCGGCAAGTGTGTGGTCGTTCCTGCACCGGAAGAGGCGATCACCACCTACGTGGAGGGTTATTTGAGTGTTTACACTTACCCCTTCACGTTGGGCCTTTTGGACCCTGTTATCGTTGCCTTTTGCAAAAGGTACCAACATTGGGTCAGATCCACCCTTCTTTCTGGAGAATAGTCATTCTCTTTCGCTTTTTTGTAAGCAAGATCAACGGGCACCCTTTCACCGTCGATCACCTTCTGCGGTTATACAGACCCCGACTCTTCCGAGGGGGATTAATAAAACTTGCTCGCCGGGAAAGCAAAGCCCCCTTCTCCAGCATCGATGAGGATCTGGACCGAGGCTGGATGAGCTGATTCGTTCGAGTGAAAACATCGGACCTGATTTCGGCCGGAGACATGCCGTTCCCCGAGAAGTGGAACATGAACCGTAAGTGTTATCCTATATCTCAACTTGCTCAATGTTTTTTTTGTTATTTGACTAACCGGTTCCATATGATGTAGCCGTATCCTGTATGCCGGCGGGATTCCTCATATGAAGGAATGGGTCGAAAGAGTAGTGTCCCAAAGACCCTATTCGGAACGTGCTTGGCACGAGCTCGCGAAGGGCCGATGGGAGGCCCCACACCATGGTGAGACAAGTTAAGTTCAAAATCAGCGTCTCATGTTATTGATTTCTAATTTGCTTTACTCTTCATTTGTAGGTTTATCAAAGGACGTTGAATTGAGGCCAGCATCCCCTGGTAATGAGGTTCCCTGCAAGCCCCCTGTTTCAGAGCAGGAGAAAGAGAAAAAGAGGAAAGAAGCCCCTAGTTCTTCTGAGTCCGGGAGAAAGAGACCGAAAAAAAGGATAGCTCGTAAGCCCAAGAGCAGCATTGATGATCGGATACTGTCCTCGGACTCACTTTGTCGATTGAGGGACGAGTCCGAGGAAGATGAGGATTTTAACTTTTTGGGTAGCGAGCCGTCTCGAACTGAAGGACGGGGAGTCCCCGAGCTGAGAGCCGATGAAACACACCTTCATCGAGTCGAGGGCTCCGAAATGGGGGCAAGAGCTGGGGCTTCTACCGATGTAAGAGGGTCTTCGCAGGGAATCTTAGACCCCATAGAAATGATAGACTCTCCTTCCTTTTCGGAGTCGACACTGAACGAGGCCCAAGCAACAAAAAGGACATTCCCCGGGCAGGACCATGCACTGGAAGGCCCTTTCCATGGTATCTTCGATGGCGTGGATTCGGCATCTGCTGAAGATACCTTTGGGCTCGATAACTTAGAAGTACCGAGGAAAACTCCCTCCACCGGCACGAGCAGGGTTTCTTTCGGTCCAAAGTTGGTCGATAGATTTCCTGCTCCGAGTTCAGATCCTGATCGGAAGTGGATCATTTCCTTCGCCATTCCCGAAGATGCTAAGGTCCTTTCCTCTCCTGTAGGGATGGCTAGCTATCTTCGGTGTTTGGTGACCGAAGAAGATCAGGCTAAGATGAACGAGGTGGATGTATCCTGCTTGTACAACGAAGCTCAGCAACCATTGAATAGGGTAAGTTTCTGATTAGCCTTATCTGGTGTTCATTGTTTTGCACTTTAAAACTTCGACTAACTGCCATATTTCCTTTCGTGTTTGCAGGCCTCGGTGCTTCATCATGAGGCTTTTCTTTGTCACCGGGAAGAATCGGGACGTTGCGAGCGGCTCGAAGGGGAGATGGTGAGCCTTCGGACCAACTAGATCTTGTCCGGAGAGATAATTCTGGCTTAGTCGAGCAAGTGAGGCAACAGCTCGATCAAATCACCCAACTTCGATCCGAGGCAAGCGAGCTAGAGCTGAAGCCAATGAGTGGAAGAGCAAGATGGATCAGCTAGCTTCAGAAAAAGAGGCTTTCCGTGCTCAGTTAGTTTCAGCAGAAACTCAACTGATGGAAGTAAAAGAGAGAATCGAGGCTCTGACTAAGAGCATCGACGAACTCCAATCCCAAGTCAGCGTGATCACCTCGGATCGAGATGTTTCAGCCAATGAGCTGCACATGGCGAAATCGGAGGCTACAAAAACCAAAGTTGAGGCTGATGAACTGGTGGCCCAGTACAAGGCCGACGCTGAGGCTGCTCAAGATCAATCAAAAAATTTGGTTGACCACATAAAGTGGCAAACTCGCATGTTTGTCCTCGAGGAGATACATGCTTGGGGCTTCGATCTGTCGGCCGAGATCGAAGATGCCAAAAGGATCGAGGCCGAAGACAAAAAGCAAGCCTTTCTGGAGGAAGATGACTCCGAGAACTCGGAATGAAGCGCCTTCTATTATCTTTTTTGATATTATTTAATGATGTCCCCATCTTTGTAATCATATCTTGTATATATATAAAAGCCCTTTTTCCTTTCCTTCTTTTATTGCTGACTTGGTTTAATTCTTTCCCTTAGAACCGAGGGTTTTCCTCGGTAAATTTTCTGTCCCTTGAACTCAATTTGGACTTGGCCAGTTCTGGGATCTTCCTTAGTAGGCTTTACTTTTCTTCAATTAACTCGGTATGGCCTTAGCCTTTTAGGAATCAGGGTTGGCCTTAGTAGGTCTTATTCCCCTTCGAGTTTTATTAGATCGGTATGGCCTTAGCCTCTTAAGAATCGGGGTTGACCTTAGTAGGTCTTATTCCCCTTCGAGTTTCATTAACTCGATATGGCCTTAGCCTTTTAGGAATCGGGGTTGGCCTTAGTAGGTATTATTCCACTTCGAGTTTCATTAACTCGGTATGGCCTTAGCTTTTTAAGAATCGGGGTTGGCCTTAGTAGGTTTTATTCTCCTTCGAATAAATTTGATTTTTGGATGAGTCCTCGAGTGAGGCAGTATTTAATTGAACAAAGAAAATCAAAACGGCCCTTGGGCTCGGAGGCAGGATATTGGTGCAAGAGATATTTATTCTTGTTCACTGCTTGTACAATTTATTTCGGGGATAGATCAATCTATTTGGGTACGGTTCCTTTGACCGTTTGACCCTTACATCGATTCCTAATGATCTTTGATTCTAGGGATGTTTTCCCGAATTAAAGTAGCCAAGCAGCCTTCCGATATTTGAGGTCGATCGATGATTAGCACCGAGTATTGTTGTCATCGATCTATGATCGGTCTTCAAATCTAAGTTAGCATGATTTACTGGTTGCCTCGTTAAAAACCTTGCCATAAAACCCAATTTGGGACAAAACCGGTCGAAGAGAAAAAGAGTGCAACGCGTGCTTTCAGTCATAACATCCCGTACATTCTGATTCGAGGCTACTTTATTTGATACCTGCGAATGTTAGTTTGTCGATGCAGTATAAAAACAAGTAAAAATGAGGAACAAAGGATCGTACCTTAACAGTAGTATCTTTTTAAGTGATTTTTGTTCCAGTTGTTTGGTAGTTGTTTGCCGTCCATCGTTCCAAGCTTGTATGATCCTTTTCCGGTGATCTTTATGATGGAGTAAGGTCCTTCCCAGTTTGTTCCCAATTTCCCTTCGCTCGGGTTTCATATGTTGGGTGTGACCTTCCTGATTACTAAATCTCCGATGTTGAAATGTCGAAGATGGGTTCTTCTATTGTAGTATCTTTCGATCTTTTGTTTTTGAGCGGCCAATCGAACGAGGGCAACTTCCCTTCTTTCATCCAATAGTTCCAGATTTGTATTCATAGCCTCGTGGTTCGATTCTTCGGTTGCATAGCGGAGTCTGACACTTGGTTCACCGACTTCGACCGGTATCAAAGCTTCAGCACCGTACACCAGGGAAAAGGGAGTGGCTCCGGTGCTAGATTTCTCGGTCGTACTATACGCCCACATGACTTCCGGCAATATTTCTTTCCATTTCTCCTTCGCATCGGTTAACCTCTTTTTGAGATTTTGAAGTATTGTTTTGTTGGTAGATTCTGCTTGTCCAATCCCGCTGGGGTGGTAGGGCGTTGATAGGATTCTTTTGATCTTGTTATCTTCGAGGAATTTTTTCACTTTGCTGCCGACGAACTGTTTCCCGTTGTCACACACGATCTCTGATGGCATCCAAAACCGACATATGATGTGATCCCAAATGAACTCGATTACTTCTTTTTCCCTAACCTTCTCATGTGCCTGCTCTTCCACCCATTTGGAGAAATAATCAGTCATAAAAAGAATGAATTGAGCCTTACCTGGTGTGTAGGGAAGAGCGCCAACGATGTCCATTCCCCATTTCATGAACGACCATGGTGATAAGACCGAGTAAAATGTTTCTCCGGGCTGATGGATCATCGGGGCATGCTTTGACATTCGTTACATTTGCGAACGAACTCCTTCGCGTCCTTTTCCATGTCGATCCAATAATAACCGGCTCTGATTATTTTTTCGATTAGGGGTTCGGCACCGGAGTGGTTCCCACAAGTGCCTTCATGGATTTCTCTTAAAATGTATTCAGTGTCACCCGGTCCCAGACATATCGTGAGGGGGCCGTCGAACGTTCTTCTAAATAAAGTACCGTCATCGGATAAGCAGAATTGAGCCGCCTTTGTGCGCAAGGCTCTTGATTCTTTTGGATCTGAGGGGAGTTTTCCGGAGCTGAGGTATTCTATGTATTTGTTCCTCCAATCCCAGGTTAGACTCGTCGTATTGATTTCCGCGTGGCCTTCTTCCACTACCGACCTCATGATCTGTATGACCTTTTCAGATTCGATCTCATCATCTTCGACCGATGATCCCAAACCGGCGAGGGCATCGGCTTCACTGTTTTGCTCTCGAGGTTTGTGTTGTAAGGTCCATTCTTTGAACCTATGCAGTGTAACTTGTAGTTTGTCTAAATAACTTTGCATTCGTCCTTCTCTGACCTCGAAATTTTTGTTGACTTGATTCACCACAAGAAGGGAGTCGCACTTAGCTTCGATTATTTCCGCTCTCAGGCTTTTGGCTAGTTCTAAACCTGCAATCATGGCCCCATATTCTGCTTCATTGTTAGTTTAACTTCACAGTCTTGATAGACTGTCGAATTCTGTTACCGATTGGGGGCTTTAGCACGATACCAAGCCCCGATGCCTTCGCGTTCGAGGCACCATCTGTGAACAGGGTCCACACTCCTGAAGGAGTCCCCGATCCGGCCATTAGCTCTCTTTCGACCTCGGGTATTAGGGATGGTGTAAAATCGGCGACGAAATCTGCCAACACCTGAGATTTAATGGCGGTTCGGGGTCGATATTCGATATCATACCCAGTTACTTCGATAGCCCATTTGGCCAATCGGCTGGAGAGCTCGGGCTTATGCACTATGCTTCTTAACGGGTAAGTCGTTACGACGCATATGGGATGACACTGGAAATAAGGCTTCAGTTTTCTGGAGGCACTCAACAAAGCGAGTGCCAGTTTTTCCAAGTGAGGGTACCTAGTTTCAGCCTCGCCTAAGGTTCTGCTAACGTAATAAATTGGAAATTGCGTACCTTGCTCTTCTCAAACTAGAACTCCACTTACCGCTACTTCTGAGACCGCAAGGTAAAGGTACATCCGTTCACTTGTCTTCGGTGTATGCAGCAAGGGCGGGCTAGGCAGATACCTTTTAAGCTCTTCTAATGCGTGTTGGCATTCCAGTGTCCATGAGAAGTTGTTCTTCTTTTTCAGTAGATTGAAAAATCGATGGCTTTTATCGTATGATCTTGAAATAAATCGTCCCAAAGCGCCTCTACGGCCTGTCAGCTTTTGTACAGTCTTCACATTATCTACGACTGTGATGTCCTCGATAGCCTTGATCTTTTCGAGGTTGATTTCTATTCCTCGATTCGAGACCATGAAACCGAGGAACTTATCCGAGCCCACACAAACGCGCATTTTTTCGGGTTCAACTTCATGTTGTATTGCTTCAGCACGTCGAATGTTTCCTGCAAATGGTTCAAATGGTCCTCTGCTCGCAGGGACTTAACTAACATATCATCAATATAAAATTCTACATTTTTCCTAGTTGTTTTTCAAACATTCGGTTTACTAGGCGTTGGTAAGTGGCTCCTGCATTTTTTAACCCGAATGGCATCACGTTGTAACAGTATGTGCCATACTTAGTGATGAAGAATATTTTTTCTTGGTTAGCCGGGTCCATTCGTATCTGGTTATAGCCAGAGTAAGCATCGAGAAAGCTAAGGGTCTCATGGCTAGCGGTAGCATCAATCATGCGATCGATGTTGGGTAACGGGAAAGAATCTTTTGGGCATGCCTTATTCAGATCCTTATAATCTACACACATTCTTAGTTTATTCCCTTTTTTAGGGACTACTACTGCGTTTGCTAACCATTTCGGTTAACCTCCCGAATAGACCCAATCTTTAAAAGTTTAGTTACCTCATCCTTGATGAATGCGTGTTTGATCTCGCACTGAGGCCTCCTTTTTTGCTTGACCGATCGGAACTTCTGATCTAGGCATAGCTTGTGAGTTGTTATCTCCGGTGATATACCTGTTATATCAAGGTGGGACCAAGCAAAGCAATCTTCCTTTGTTATAAGAAATTGGATAAATCTTGTCCTGAGCTCGGAGCTTAGGCTCGAGCCCAGATATATCTTTCGTTCTAGCAAGTCTTCTCGGAGTGAGACTTGCTCGAGTTCCTCAATTGTTGATTTGGTAGCATCAGACTCATCGGGACTGATGAAGGATCTGCGGATTCCGTAATCGTCATCCTCGAGATATGCTTGTTTATCTACGTTTGTCGAGGATGATGTCTGTGATTGCTATTTCACCTTGTTCTCGATCCTTTGTGAAGGAATTGCTGGTACAGGTGTTATTTATTCCACCGCAGACATTTCTTTTGCAACCGGTTGCTCCCCGTAAACCGTTATTATTCCATCGGGTGATGGAATTTCAGTACTTGGTGCAGTGTCGAAGGCACAGCTCTCATGTGGTGGATCTATTCTGCCGATAATCATGTTAATCGTGTGTTGTGGCTCTTCTTGGTTTGCTTGTGTATTTCTGTTTCCGAAATGATTCTTCGCTCGGTCGCTTAAAAATTCTCGGAGATGTCTGTTTTCGAGCAACCTTGCCACCTCTTCTCTTAATTGTCGGCAATCTTCTATTCTGTGTCCGTGAGTACCGTGGTATTTGCATATCATATTAGGATCCCTTTGGGCTAGATCTGATTGTAACGGTCGAGGCCACTTAGTGTCCTTGATGCGACCGATAGCTGATACGAGAGTAGCCGCATCAACATTGAAATTGTATTATGATAACCGTGGTGCTTCTTGATGACCGGTGATTCTCTCGAAGTTGCCTTTAATTATGGGCCCTCGGTTATTCCGCCCTTGATCGTTTCTCCTTTCGTGTCTTGGGGAGTCTTGCCTTGCTGTAGTGATTTTTCTATCTCCATTATATGGACGATGCCGATCTCTATTCAGTCTCGATTCATGATAAATCTCCCTTCGAACTCTATCATGAGTTCTGACGGGAAGGGGCTCCAAGTTGATCATCTTCGACTCTAATTTTCGATTGGTATCGGTTATGTACATCGGCCCATGTGACGGCAGGATATTCTATCAAGTTTTGCTTGAGTTGCTGTGAAGCCGTCGAGCTTCGAGCGTTGAGCCCCTGGGTGAAGGCCTAAACAGCCCAATCATCAGTGACCGGTGGCAGGTCTATCCGCTCCATCTGAAAACGAGATACGAATTCTCTGAGCATCTCGTTATCTTTTTGTCTGACTTTGAATAGGTCCGACTTCCGCGTTTCTACTTTGATAGCCTGCATGTGCTTTTACAAAGGAATCTGCAAGCATAGCGAAAGAGTCAATGGAATTAGGGGGTAAGTTATGATACCATGTCATGGCCCCCTTCGACAAGGTTTACCCGAACTTTTTCAAAAGAACAGATTTGATTTCGTCGTCTTCTAAGTCGTTCCTTTTTATAGCGCTCGATGGGAAAGGTTTCTGTACAAATTTTTTGGAATCCAAGCCCTTCAATATCGGGGGTGCTCCTGGGATTTGATCCACCCTGGAATTGTACGTTTCTACCTTTTTGTTGTTAGCCTCATTTTTTTTCTCCAGAGTCGACTCGTCTGGTTAATTCCTCGAGCATCCTCATAATCCCGGAGTTTGCCCTAGATTCACCTTCATTCGGCTCTTCTCTGACTGGTTCATTCTCAGGAATAGTTCCCTGAGAAGGGTCGAGCTCAACTTTGTTCGATATTTGGGTTCGATTTTGTAATTGAGCAATGGCTGCCTGCTGGGCTTGCAACATCTCAAAGATCATTCTGAGGCTGATCCCGTCTCTTTCATCGTTTTGGGAATGCTGTGTTGTTGATCGATGCTCCCTACGAACGCTATTTGACGGTACCAGTAATTTGATACTTCGATATTCTTGCTTCGATGTTATTCAGTCTCGCTCTTCGATCTTTGATATCTTGATCTCGGTTTACCAAACAATAATTATGATTGATACCAACCGTATAAACTAGAGCCCGATTTGTCCCATGTAGGCAGTCCGAGTTCGACCCCATACATTTGGAAAGTTTCCTCTTCCGCTTTCAAGCACATGTCAAGTACTTATTACTAGGTTTTTAATGGCTACCTTATTAGGCTTATCCTGAAGAAGAAGCAAGAAGTTAGGTTAATTCATTAGCCCTATTTTAAAAAGCTAAAGATTTTCTTGAAGAGAAAAAAGATAGACCAATTGTAAGAAGAAATCATTTCGGTGAAACAACGCTTTATTGAATCTACCACAGGAACAAACTATGACGATGCCAGAAATGCAGGGGATGACGATGAGTTCAATGGAAATCGGATCAACATCGAGGGCCACTAGGGTAAGTAAGAAACTAAATCTTAGTGATTCTCCATCAAGTAATCATAAGAAACAACCAAACAAGGAGAACTCTCATGTGAAAACCGATGGAACAATACTTGTAGCTCGCCCTAATTTGGAGATTGGTACCGGTGATAATAGAAACAAGGGGAAAGTACATGAGCAGGACACTATGAGCAAAATTGATGCACTTGGACCTAACATAGACCTGATTGAGAGTGAGGAAACCCAAGTACCCATCAATGAAACATGCAAAGTTACTGTAGGAGGCCCCAAGCCTTGAACAAGCTTGTTTCAACAAAATAGGGCCGCAACCCATGGAATGGCACTCAGATTTATTCCACCAAAAATAGTGGATGGCAAACAGTGGTGCAGCTGGAATTACAAGATGTTGCAGAAGAGGAAGAGAAAAGGATATGTGCTATGGTCGCGTACATAATTGGGGATAATCCTGGTTATAATGCTATGAAAAGATATGTAGCTCAACACTGGTTGAACATAGCAGAAGCAGATTTATTCCTACATGAGGAGGGGTACTATGTTATTAAGTTTCAGCCGATGGTTGATATGCATAAAATATTCTATGCTGGTTCCTTACACCGTCAACAACAGGCAAATCATCCTAAAACCATAGACACCCGATTTTGATCTAAGCAAGGAATTCCTTACAGAAATACCACTGTGGGTGATGTTACCTAAGCTCCTAATGAACTGTTATGCGAGTGAATCTTCAAGTAAGATTGCTAGTGCAATCAGGAAGCCACTATTTGCTGATGAATATACCACCAAACAAACAAGGATCTCATATGCGAGGATGCTAATAGAGACTAATGTAACCAAAATCAATAAGGCCCTAAAATGCAACAAGATGAGCAGCCTAGAAGAAGAAGAGAAGCAAAAAAAGTTACCTACGAATGGAGAACTAAGGGACCCGTGGTAGTAGCAACAGAGCCTCAAGGAAATCAAAATGGGGTCTCCACTGTACTTCAATAAAGCCAACTTAATTCTCAAGTAGAGGCACAAAAGAATTCGCAGGCACAAGAAGTTATAGTGCTAGAGAAGCCAGACTTACAAAGAAGTAAAGTTAAGTGGTTAGTCCAAGAACTAAACTTGATAAATTTTCCTATGCTATCACTACAAGCAGAAATAAAATGGTGACGTCAAAAAGGGGTCATGGTGCAGTCCCTACCTCATGATAGAGGAGGGGACTATCATAACGTACAATGACTTGGTTATTTTGGAATGTCATGGGGTAAATAAATGCTACAAGCAGAAGGAGCTGAAAAGTTATTTGAAAACCAATAATATAAAGCTAGCTGGTATTATTGAGACTAGAGTTAAAGAGCACAATGCAAGTAAAATAAGTAGTCATATTGCCCCTGGTTGGGATACAATGCAGAATTATAAACATGCTTTTAATGAATTTAAATTTTGTGGGATTCTAATTGTTATACAGTCACCTTAATTAGAGCAGAAGCACAAATACTTCACTGTTTAGTTAAGGGAGCTGCTGGGGATATTGATTGTTACCTGACAGTAGAATCTGGTTATAATACTATTGAGCAATGGAAACTCCTTTGGGATAACCTGATTGAGGTAGCTCAAGGAATTTCTAAACCATAGCTGATAGGTGGTGATTTTAACTCAATCTTGTACACACAGATAGACTACATGGATGGACATCCAACATAGCAGAGATCAGAGATTATACTAATTGTATACAAGCACTGGGACTTACCGACCTGGCATGGGAAGGAGAGTACTATACTTGGTCCAACAAGTAACCTGGATCGAATAGGATATAGAGTAAAATAGATAGGGTATTTGGAAATTAGGAATGGATGATGACATGGGACCATATATGTACTACATATGGCATGCCTTACATTTCTGATCACTCCACCATGACCTTAAAACTAACTCTACAACAGAGTAGTAGGAAAGCACCCTTTAAATTCATTAATATGTGGGCAGACCATGCAGATTTCCTGAACATTGTGCGACAAAGTTGGGGTCAAAATTAAGTCACAGGAAAATGAACGACATCTGGCTAAAGCTGAAATCTCTTATGCCACTACTCAGGAAGCTAAATACTTAAGAGTTCAAATATACCAAGCAGAAGATTGAAAGAGCCAGGGTAGACTTTATCACTGTGCAAGGAATAATTCATACACAATTCACATATGATCTACTAATAGAAGAAAGAAATCTTATGCAAAATCTGGAGAAATGGGACCTATTGGAGGAAGGTGCTTTAAAGCAGAAGGCTAGAGCAAAGTGGATCAAATTAGGTGATTCTAACTCCAAGTATTTTGCAACAGTGATTAGAAAGGGAGTATAAGAATCCGATATTGGAGTAACTTCTCTTATAAGAGATAAGCTAACTGATCCTAAAGTCATCAAAGATGAAATATTAAACTTTTATAAATGATTGATGGGATCAGCTGCCCATAGTTTACTAGCAATTGACAAGGAGATAGCAAAAAAAAGCCCTACGTTGTCACAACAACAGAGAGTCTTATTGTGTAGGGATGTCACTCAACAAGATATTTATACGGGTTTATGCTCCTTTGGGGATGATAAAGCCCCTGGTGTTGATGGATTTAATGCCTACTTCTTCAAGAAAGCATGGAATGTCATTAAGAAGGAAGTCACTGAAGTTGTTACATAATTCTTTACTACATGGAGTATCTACAGAGCTATAAATTATACAGCTATCACCTAGTGCCCAAGACTACCAAGCCTAAGACAGCTTTATATAAGCTTATCTCCAAGATCCTAGCTTCAAGACTCCAGGCTATCATTTCCACTATTATCAGTGGTTCACAGGCTGAGTTTATACTAGGTAGAAAGATTATAGATAATATCATCCTAGCACATGAATTGGTTAAAGCCTACTCCAAAAATCATACCTCTCCTAGATGCCTGATCTAGATAGATCTCCAGAATGCTTATGATTCTGTTGAGTGGCCTTATTTGAAACAGGTTATAGATGAGCTGGGAATTCCTCAGCTATTCACCTTATGGGTTATGAAATGCATACAGACTGTCAATTACTCTATTGTAATTAATGGTGAACACTCAAGGCCTTTCAATGCTGCCAAGGGTTTCAGACAGAATACCATCCTAGATGTTCTAAACTAGGGATAGCACACATGTGTTTTGCTGATGACTTATTGCTCTTTGCAAGAGGTGATATAGTATCAGTTTCACTAAAGTATCTGGCTTGCAAGAAAATTAGAACAAAAGTGCAGTATATTTTGGAGGAGAAAACAATAGAACAACAAAAGACTCTACTTCATCTGGGATTCATTGCTGGAGACCTTCCTTTCAAATATCTTGGGGTTTCTTTGTCCATAAAGTGTGAACAACTAATTTTTGATCAAACCCGGATTCTATACTATTTTAGAGTAAATATTTTTTCTAGGCCGAATCCTGATATTTTAAACATTTATCTTATTTTTAATTGATTTTATTTGAGAAAAGTTAAAAATTACAAAAAATATTCACATGCTTATACTATAAATTTTATTCCTATTTATAAAGAGAAAAAGAAAATTTACAAAAATATATAGTTTCTTTTAATTAGAATTATAATAAATAAGTTAACTTAGCTTTAGTATATTTTGGGTGTCATTTATCTTTTAAAGAAAAAAAAAAAGGAAAAGAAGAAGAAAAAAAATACTAAAATAAAACCAAAAGATTAACTCATATCTAATCAAACTAATCACTACCTGCACACACACCACTCCTCACGTCCCAACCCCCATATACCCATTTCCTTCACATACACACACACACGATTCCCCCATGTTCCTACTGTTCTTTTTCCATCAACACACACATTCAATATATAGCTCACATACTTCAAAAATAGAAAGAAAAAAAATGAATTTGAAAGGCAAAGAAAATGAGAGAGAAGAAGAGGCCACATCCTACTCATCTTTTTCCTCTAAAAAATTTCATGAAAAGCAATGCAAATCTCCAGCAAAATAGACATGAAACATCAGAATTTTCTCCATTAAAACTGGCATCTTTTTAGCTATGAAATCCTCTCAAAACAGTCCCTAAAACTCTACCTGCAAACAACTCAAAAATAGTTGAAATCCACCCCCAAAATCCAGCTCAAAGAAGCCCCAAAACACCCCTGAAACACCCTCCAAACAAACATAAACTTTAGTTAAACCACCCAAAAACAACCCTTGAATCTCCATTAAAATAACCTTAAAAACCAGTACAAAACACCAGCGAAAACGTTCAGCTCTCGGCCCCAAAAATGCACACTTTAAACCCACCAAAAACTCCATTGAAAGCACCGTAAAATAGTTCACTTTTTCTCATATAACAGCAGCATTTTTCGAGTCAAAGTTTTTGCTCGAGGTCATCCCCGTCCAAGGTTTTTCGGTCGCTGGTCCTTATCTTTGTTGGAAGGTTTACTGAGGTCTATTTTCTAACTCTTTATTTGGTTAATATATTATTTCTAACTCTCTTTTTGGCAAAACAATCTTAATAATAATAAAAGTGTTATTATTTGTGTACACGTACGCGTGACATGATTGTGACAAACCAAACAAAACGGATGCACATACGTGATTCGTTTCAGAGATAACTCCATATCTCTAAAAACCAAGTAATTTAAAAGCGGTAAAAGGTGAAAATACGCAAAACTCCTCAAAACATGTAGAATATCCAAAATTAATAAGCCAAGAATAGATTGTTAAGCGACCGTGCTAAAACCACGAAATCCGGGAGTGCCTAATACCTTCTTCCGGGTTAACAGGATTCCTTACCCAGTCTTCTGTGTTTCGCAGACTTAAACAGAGTCAATTTTTCTTGAATTGGGATTTTAAAATAAATGGTGACTTGGGACGCCATAAATAATTATTCCAAGTGGCGACTCTATTAAAATAAAAAAATCACATTTCAAAAATGTCACTTTAATTGGAAAAATTCCTTTGCCCATTCCTCCGGCAAAAAGGAGGTGTGACAACTCTGACAACTCTACTGGGGATAAGAACCCAGAACTTATTGTTCAGGGTTCAGAATTCGATCTTGTAATGTGATTTATACTTGAATTTATTTATTGTATGGTATTATTGTGTTTGTGGGCCAATGTGCTAATTGTCGCTTATTTACCGCTTTGATACTATTTGAACTGTATTAAATGGTCTTCTTACATCTCCCTTCTGAGTCTTCTGAATTTATGGTGCACATGTGCGCGTGGCCCACTTTTCTGTTAGAGGTCATGCCAATTAAAATGAGGTTGGGTCAGTAATTAGGCCGGTAAGACTTTTGTGCTCCCGGTACGTTGCCCCCACCTTGGCTCGAGCTGTCCGCTTGGATAAGCCATGTCTAAAGCACTCCCCCAGGATTTAAACCTAGAATATCATATCCTCATGCCGCATCCCTAGTAGGAACGTTTGTTTGCATCACGTGCATTTGACTTTGGGGACTCAACGCAGGGGCTGTCTTCGTCTAGGACAGGTGTACCCAATATAAAAGACCATCCTGATGCATTTTTACGTACTACTTGTGCATATGTTTATTTCGGTTTGCATGTTGACTGGCTTCTAGAATAGGGAAGGAAACCAAGAAAAACCAAGAGTGAGACAGGAGAGAAAATTTATCCAGTTTCAAAAAAATCCAGGTATTTGAAAACCCCGAAACTCTATCGAAATTTTTGAAAAAAAAAAGAGAAAAAGAAAAAGCCATTTCAAAATGAGCTATTTTCAAAAAGTCATGTTTTTTCTGTTGTGTCAAAACTTACCGAACTACGCGGGTTTGATTCTCACCGGATATGAGCTACATAGGCAAACCTCATCGGTTCCAGCCCTCAACTTTCAAAAATTTAAAAATATTTTTCTTTAATTCCTTCTTTAGAAATTTTTTCTTGAAGACATCAAATTTAAAAATCCAAAAATATTTTCTTTCTTCTTTAGAAGTTTTAAAACAAATCAAAATCAAAAAATATTTTCTTTCTTGTTTAGAAGTCTTTCTTTCAAAAATTTCCAATAAAAAAAATAATTTAAAATCCAAAAATATTTTCCTTGTTAGGAGCTTTTACAATTAGATTTTTTTTTAAAGAATAAAAAAAAAGAGTTAGTTTATTCCTGATCTTCCTAAACTACGTAATTATCTGATTCATGTGGCGTCATGCTACGTAGGAAATCCTCATCGGATGCGAATGTAGCCATAATAAATTGAGTGAAAATAAAAAATAAAAAAAAGAAAAAAAAGAAAGAAAAAAAAGAGTGACAAAAATTGGAGGAGAAAAATCAAGAGAAAGAGACTGGTAAAACCAAAAAAGAGCCAGAAATGGAAGAAGAGAGTTATAAAGTGGAAAGGGACATTTAAAAGCCAGGATGAAACAAGCGACCGTTCAAACACATGGTAGAAGCGTTTAACTGTTTAGGTGCATTGCATTCCAATGTGCAATTTCCTATCTGTTAAATGTCTCAAAACTAACAAGGTTGTCGTATGTGCAATTAAGCTAGGTTCTGTTTAGGTGGTTGGTTTTGTTGTAATATGGAGGAAAGGTTCCTATGGCCTCCTTCACAAGATCTAAAGTAAAGGTTCTTATGGCCTCCTAAAGCAATCTACAAATTATCAACCCCAAGCTGATGCTAGATGTCGCAGTAGGGCACGATACTGAAGATTGTTGGACTCTTAAAATAACAGTGGAGGACCTCATCGAGGTCAAGGCAATAGTTCTTAAGGAAGAAGATGCGCCTAATGTGAAAAACAATCCTCTGCCTACTCACAACAACGGGCCAGTCGTTAGAATGATCGATGATGATGGAGAATTTGATCCGGCTCTGAAAGCCATAGTAGCCATTGTCGTGACAGAAGAGAAACCTAAAACGGTCGCCAAGCCATGAAAAGATCTCTGTCAGATGCAAATCTCGCTAGCCGATCTTGCTGTCCTTTCTGCATCCGAATTATTTCAGGGTGTAATCCAGATGTTTTACTTTATTGTCTTACTTTCTAATGTAAAACCCTTCTATCTTAAAATGCAAAGAAATGAAATCAATATTTCATCGTTCATGAATGTCTCTTTTCTTAATCTTGTCCTTTTCTTATTCTTTTTTCAGTTTTTTAATGCACATTTGAATAACATGACATGCCTGCGGATTTCATACCTAGGTCCTAAAACGCTGTCAGACTTTGAAATAATGAATCAAAAAGCAGAATGTGTTGAAGAAAAGGCTTGTAAGAAAATAAACAAAGAATTGGAACGAAGTTGAAATTCCCTCCCTTCAGATCATTGTTGAAGCCGAGATCGAGGATGAAGAATGGGTCAAAACCCGTTTGGAACAATTGACTATGTTTGCTGAGGAAACGATTGGATGCTGTTTGCCACAGGAAGTTGTACCAACACATAATGGCGCATGCCAACAACAAGAAATTGCGACCCAGGAAGGTTGAAGTGGGGCAACTCGTTCTGAAACGCATCCTCCTGCATTAATGAAGAAGCTAAAGGAAAGTTTTCTCCTAATTGGAAAGGTCCGTGCATTGTAAGAAGAGTGTTGCCAGAAGGAAGCGTTGTATTTGGGAGACATCGAAGGAAATGTCCCCGATATAACTATCCATGTAGATGCAGTCAAAAGGTACTATGTTTAACTCATTACTTGGTGTTAACATTCTCTGATTGGGATGACGAAGGCTTTCTTTCTCGCTACCAAAACATCATTAACCATTTTGCAAACCCTTTGAGCCGGTTCCCTCTCTTTGATTGCCCTCTTTGGAACTTGAAAGTTATTATTTAAAAAATGACAAAGGAAAGAAAGAAAAAAAAAAGGAAAAAACAAAAATAAGAAGAAAAAAAAGGAGAAAAAAGAAAAGAAGCAAAAGAAAACAAAACAGAAGAAAAACGAAACAAAAATCACAATAACTTAATTGAACTATGTCCGACCTGATTTTGAAAGGATACGTGAGCAGCCTCACTCTGGGGTTCAGTCACACCAAAACAAAAATTCACATTCCTTCAAAAGTGAAAACTGGGGTAGATGTTACAATGGTTCGGCGATGGTTTCGCCCAAAGGGTTCCAAAGTTGTAATTCAATCCAAATCCTTTCAAGTCCTTCCAATCAATCGAACGAGAATGTTAAAGAATTAGAGGATACGTTACTTGGATCGGATGCAACCAAATTAGAGAAATAAAATGAGAGATTCTTATTAGTGAAAAATTGCAAAAGGCACTATAAGGCGATGACGAGAAGAGAAATGAGAGAGGTCAGCTAGTGAAAACTCGCAAAGGGCACTGTTGATCGAAAAGAGGATCCACACAGCCATGGCATCAACACAGTCCTGAGCAAGGTTTCTCGGTTTCAAGTCAACAGTTGTGATGAGTTTCTAAGAGTTGGACGGTTTACACAGATCAGGTATCCAGTCCAAAGGCGTGTCATATTTATTAAAGTCCGCATATACTCCCAGATAAGTCCGTCTTTCTATTCCCTGAAAGGGACACCTCTTGTTTTAAAGTCATTTTCTATTCCATTACTTGTTTTTCTTTGAATCCCTTTCAATCTAACTTTGTTCCAAAAATAAGGCAAAGAAAAGATGGTAAGACCGATTTACAGGGTTCTCGTTTGAAGCGAGCTGATATATTCAAAAGGCGCCCTGCCTCAGCAAGGGCATCAAGTTGACCCCGACTGGCCATAATTGATCGATGTTTTGAAATTGAAAGCTTTGGAAGAAGAAAATCAAACTGAAGCGCCAACAACGGCAAAATAAAGCTGAAAGGTTAAGCCATACATGACTAACAGTCATTGGCAAAGTTTGAAACGCCAAAAGTTCCCCAATGCTCCGAAATTGAAAACTTTGGAAGAAAGAAGTCAAAAGTAAATGCCCACAAAGACAGAATAAAGTTTAAAAAAATTAATTCTCTCGCGACCAACCGTCATGGAAAAGTTTAGAAAAGCTAAAGGTTCTCCAGGATTAGAAATGTAGTTGATATTCAAAAAATAACCAGTTGCAGTTGAAATCATTAAAGAGAATGAGACGAAATCAAGAGATTGAAATAATCAAAGCCACAAACTGACCACCATTCTAAAACTAATGAATCTTTCTTTGTTCAGAACAGGAACAAAACAATTTTAGGAAACAGTTTGTGAAAAGATGAACACCACCAAGTGAAGTTCTCAAATCCTTGATTTTCTTCCAATATTCATGTAATCATGTTATTTTTAGTTTTATTATAGGGAATCAATACCCTATCTTCAATACAGGGTGTTACATCCCCTGTTCGTATTATTTTCTGCCAACATAGGGTACGACATTCCCTAATAGCATCCCCGAGTGCCATGATCCTCATCTTATTGTCAACACAGGGTACTACATCCCCTGGCTGTATTACTTTCTGCCAACATAAGGTACGACATTCCCTAGTAGCATCTCAGAGAGCCACGAGCCTCATTTTATTGTCAATATAGGATACGACATTCCCTAGTAGCATCTCAGAGCGCCACGAGCCTCATTTTATTGCCGACATAGGGTACAACATTCCCGAGTAGCATCTCAGAGAGCCACGAGCCTCATTTTATTGCCAACATAGGGTACATCATTCCCTAGTAGCATCCCAGAGTGCCACGAGCCTCATTTTATTGCTAACATAGGGTACGACATTCCCTAGTAGCATCCCATAGTGCCACAACCCTTAATTTATTGCCAATATAGGGTACAACATTCTCTAGTAGCATCTTAGAGTGCCACGAGTCTTATTTTAATGCCAATATAGTATACGACATTCCCTAGTAGCATCTCAGAGCGCCACGAGCCTCATTTTATTGCCAACATAGGGTACGACATTCTCTAGTAACATTTCAGAGCGTCATGAGCCTCGTTTTATTGCCAACATAGGGTACAACATTCCCTAGTAGCATCTCAGATGCCACGAACCTCATCTTATTGTCAACACAGGGTACTACATCCCCTGGTTTCCTTCCTTCTTGTTAACATAGGGTACGACATCTCCTATTATTTAAAAAAAATCCCATTTCTTTTTCAATTCTTTATTCAGCAATAGCAAAGATAGTTTATTGTATTTTCAATAACACATAAAAGTTTCCTAGTGCAAACTGGGGCAGAAAGTTTTTGTTTCGTTTTGTTTGTTTGTGATGGCTTGTTGGTTTCCCGCAAAGAACAGATTGGATGTGCAAAAATAAAGTTTCAGCTCTTGTAGAGAAAGAGGTGCTTTTGATCTCAACAACAATCGCAGCCAACTTTGACGTAATGTATGCAGAGACATAGGGTCTCAAGATCCATCTTCTCATCATCTGATTAAGAAACAAGCTTGTGAGAATATTTCATAGTCTGCTGCATCGAGAGCATCAAGTTTCAGTTTAAAGTCAATGAGGGAAGCAAGTCAAGAATCAAGACAAGACTCCAGATGGCATTTAGATAGGAATTTTGTAACTCTTAGATTTCAAGAGTATGTAATGTTCTTTTTATTTTGATGAAATAATAGGAACTGCGGATCGAAACCTCGACGGAAATTCGCTCGAGTCTCCATTTAAGCACACTCTATCAGTCATTTTCCATTTGAACTACACGTGACATGATTCCCTTATAACCTAGGATATGTAGGCTGCCTAAAGCCAAGGCTCGGTCGCAACCTCTTTTTTTCTCTTCTTTTTCTTTTTAAATAATAGTGAGGTCAAAAATCAGTCACCTTGTTCATTTATTTTGCCTGAAAACTCTTCATGTTTCCAAGCAAAGAGGGGCATGCTGTGAATAACTTATTTTTGATCAAACCCGAATTCTATACTATTTTAGTGTAAATATTTTTTCTAGGCCTAATCCTGATATTTTAAACATTTATCTTATTTTTAATAGGTTTTATCTGAGAAAAGTTAAAAATTACAAAAAGTATTCACATGCTTATAGTATAAATTTTATTCCTATTTATAAAGAGAAAAAGAAAATTTACAAAAATATATGGTTTCTTTTAATTAGAATTATAATAAATAAGTTAGCTTTAGTATATTTTAGGTGTCCTTTAAATTATAGTGTAAATATTTAGTTTAGGTAGTTAATTTTTTTATCTTTATATTTTATCTTTTAAAGAAAAACAAAAAGGAAAAGAAGAAGAAAAAAAATACTAAAATAAAACTAAAAGATTAACTCATATCTAATCTAACAAATCACTACCTACACACACAACACTCCTCACGTCCCCGCTCTTCTTTTTCCATCAACATACACATTGTATATATAGCTCACACACTTCATAAATAGAAAAATAAATAAATCTGGAAGGCAAAAAAAAAAAAAACGAGAGAGAAAAAGAGGCCACAACTTACTCATTTTTTTCCTCTAAAAAACTCCATGAAAAGCAATGGAAATCTCCAGCAAAATAGTTACGAAATATCACCATTTTCTCCATTAAAACTGGCAGCTTTTTAGCTATGAAATCCTCTCAAAACAGTCCCTAAAACTCTACCTGCAAACAGCTCAAAAACAGTTGAAATCCACCCCCAAACTCCGGCTCAAAGAAGCCCCAAAACACTTCTGAAACACCCTCTAAACAGCTCTGAAACCTCAGTTAAACCACCCAAAAACAACCCTTGAATCTCCATTAAAATGACCTAAAAGACCAGCACCAAACACCAACAAAAGCGTCCAGTTCTCAGCCCAAAAAATGCACCTTTAAACCCACAAAAAACTCCATTGAAAGCACCTTAAAACAGTCCACTTTTTCACGTAAAACAGCAGCATTTTTCCAGTCGAAGTTCCGTCGCTAGAGGTCGTCGCCGTCCAAGGTTTTTCGGTCGCTGGTCCTTATCTTTGTTGGAAGGTTTATTGAGGTCCATTTCCTAACTCTGTATTTGGTTAATATATTATTTCCTTTGTTCTTTTTGTGTTGCAAATGAGAATAAAAGCTTTATTTCTGAGCATGAACATGTTAGTTAGTTTAATTTAATTTTCTTATTTGTGTGCTTACGCCTCTATTATCATTGAGTTAGTAATATTAAATTGTGCTTCTTAAAATTGGAATTTAGACTATCTAGAAAGTGTAGAATGGACCATGTGATTGTTGGTTGTAATTTATTGAGGTTCTGGATTCTTAAAAACAAATTTCGAAGCAAATATTGGAATAGGCACAATAGTTTTTAAATGTGCACATCATGTTATTAATTTTGAGGTTTTCTTTTCTTTTTCTTTCATATTAGTCATTTGGGGCCCTGCATTTGGGTTGAATTTAGCTGGCCCAATTTTTTCTTAAATCTAACACATAGGATAATTCTCCATGGAATAATTCACAAATCGCTAGTAAATTTTAGGTGTGTATTAATAAATTAATTGTCGTGATTATGTACACGTTCGCATGACATAGTTATGATTTTCTAATTTAAAGGCAAGGTATGCGTGCGCACGACTTTAAAAAAATAATCTTAATAATAATAAAAGTGTTATTAATTATGTACACGTACGCGTGATATAATTGTGACACACCAAACAAAACGGATGCACATATGTGATTCGTTTCATAAATAACTCCATAACTCTAATAACCAAGTAATTTAAAAGCGGTAAAAGGTGAAAATACGCAAAATTCCTCAAAACATGTAGAATATCCGAAATTAATAAGCCAAGAATAGACTGTAAAGCGACCGTGCTAAAACTACGAAATCCGGGAGTGCCTAATACCTTCTTCCGGGTTAACAGGATTCCTTACCCGGTCTTCTGTGTTTCGCAAACTTAAACAGAGTCAATTTTTCTTGAATTGGGATTTTAAAATAAATGGTGACTTGGGACGCCATAAATAATTATTCCAAGTGGCGACTCAATTAAAATAAAAAAATCTCATTTCAATAATGTCACTTTAATTGGAAAAATTCCTTTGGCCTATTCCTCCGAAAAAAGGAGAGGTGACATAAAGTAGATGAGTATCATACAGTGGCAACCTCTAATAGACAAAATGACTGCAAGAATCTCTTTATGGACTGCAAGAAAGTTATCCTATACTGGTAGAGTCCAATTTGTTCAAAGCATGCTATTTGGGATTCAAGGCTTCTGGCACAACTGTTTATCATCCTTGCTAAGGTGATAAAAACAGTTGAGGGTATATGTCGATCTTATATCTGGTCAGGAACTAATGTAATCACAAAGAAGGCTCTATTAGCCTGGGATAAAGTCTGTCTACCTAAGGCGGAGGGAAGGGGGTTTAAACCTCACCATATGCAAATATGAAATAGGGCCGCCATAGCCAAGACATGCTGGACCTAGCTCACAATCAAGATAAACTTTGAATTAGGTGGATTCACGCATACTACATCAAAAGCCAACAGTTTACTAATGTACCAATACGCCAACAGGCATGCTGGATGGTGAGGAAAATATTTGAAGCTATAGGGTCCATAAGGAACTTGCAATATGATCAGATGTCCAAGAAAAGCCTGATAAGACAAATATACTTTGAACCGCTTGGGGACTACCCAAGAGTTGAGTGGAAGAGCCTAATGTTCCATAATGCAGCACGTCCAAAAGCAAAATTTATAAAGTGGCTGATGAAGCATGACAGAATTCTGACTGTTGATAGGTTGAGCTAATGGGGGATAAATGTAAATACACAATGTGTATTATGCCAATCACACACTACAAAAAAATTGGTCAATTATGGCGGTTTATTTATGGGGGTCATAAAAAACTCCCACTATATATTTATTTTGTGGCGTTTGAGTCAACCCCCACAAAAAAGTTTTTACTGTGGCGGTTTATTAATGGGGGTCATAAAAAACTCCCACTACATAATTATTTTGTGGCGTTTGAGTCAACCCCCACAAAATAGTTTTTACTGTGGCGGTTTAAGTGTAGGGGTCGTAAAAGACCCCCACTATATTTTCAATTCGTGGCGTTTGTTCTTACCTCCTCAAAATTTTTTTTATTATGGCAGTTTCTTTGTGAAGGTATCAATTCTAGGTGTTTGAGATACTGTTGCAATTTGCTACAAGTTAACAATTATTAACTCATGAAGTATTTTAGTTATTTTGTCCACCTTATTTCTTTAAAATTAAATCAAATTACGTATTTTAGTTAAAACTTTGCGAATTAATGCAATTTACGTCAATATCTATACTTTCTATAGTTTGTAATCTTTTTATCCTCTCTTTCTTCAACTACAAAAAAAAAAAAAGGTTTTCCATTATTTCTCTATGTCTTTTCTATGATTGCCTTTGTGCATTTCTTAAATTCATTTCTCTACTGTAGCAGTTCTTCTCATCAGCAATTCAACATCTCTACAGTTCTTTCCTGGTAGGAATTCTAATCCCCCGACATCAGGCGCACATCCTAAGAACAAACAATCAGAAGCTGAGCAACAACAACCAGCAAATTCTGCCGAGAATTGCGAACAACAGAGCAATTTCGTACATCAAGCTCAGGCAAACCAATTGGCTCAAAATCGATGCCAAGCAATTCCTGCTGCTGAGAATACTGTTTCCCGACCCTCAAAACCAATTCTCATTGAGCAATCTCCACAATGTTAACAAAAGGTGTTGCTACATACGGAACAGTTGTGAACAATTCTGCCAATCAGCAAGGTGTACAAGAACAGCAAAAAGAAGGTGTATCAGAATCAAGAGAATTAATAGCAACAGTTGATGGAGTGCCCATGTATCTTCAAGGTCGAAAGGAGACAGAATTGCAGTTAGCTGGGGAGTCGAGTAAGGAAAAAGAAATGCAACTGCAAATTAATATACCTTTGAAGAGCCCGTTGCAAACACTCCATGATATTGTTACGCACAATGTTGAACCAACGGGTAATATTTGCGTAGAAATGCAGCAAATGGAGGATGAAGCAGATGATGAATCCACGGCAGCTAGCTTTAAAAAGATAGCAAGGGAAGCAGATACATGGGCAAATTATCATGACGTTCGTCTGCGCTAAATGTGATGCTTTGGAAAGACTGGAACTATGGGATAATCTGTACTACCTTGCTAGTGATATGGACTGTCCTTGGATGGTATGAGGTGATTTTAATGTTCTGTTAAATGAAGAAGAGAAGATAGGAGGACGGCCCGTCTTACCACCAAAGTATGAAGATTTTGCATTTTGCGTTAATTCGTGTGGTTTGTTCGATCAAGGATATAAGGGTATCCCATTTACATGGTGGAATGCGAGATCAAATTCAGAGTGCATCTTTAAAAGAATAGACAGGATTTTAGTAAATTCAGATTTTCAGAATCTTTTTCCAACTGTCGATATTGAACACCTTATCAGAATAGGTTCGGATCATGCTCCATTATTCATGAGCTGTGGTGAATATGCTGCGACGTCAGTTGTGAAACCTTTCAGATTTTTGAATTTCTGGACAAAAAATCCTGCCTTTCTAGATGTGGTGCGACAGCATTGGACAGCAGATTTCATAGGAGATCCGTTTCTTATGTTTAAATATAACTTAAGAAACTGAAGATTGCACTATCAAAGTGGAGCAGAGAGATATTTGGTGATATATTCAAACAGCTGGCAATACTGGAAGATATCATTAAGGTGAAGGAGATACTTTTCAAGGAAGATCCATCAATAGAAAACAGAATCGTCCTTCAAAAAGCACAAGCAGAACTAAAGAGATATCTTAGCATTGAGGAACAATATTGGAAACAAAAGGAAGGAATTACATGGTTTGAGGAAGGGGGCAGAAATACAAGATTCTTTCATAATCTTGTTAATAGAAAAAGGCAGAAGCTTCAAATAAAAAGGATTAAGAAATGCTTCTGATGGAAATTGAAGTTAGCCAGATTTCAATTTCATTGTCGATGCTACTGGAAGGCTGTGATACACTATGCAACTGAAAGACATTTAAATTTGACTGAAGGACAATCGCAATTGCTGATGCTGGTTACTATGACTGAAAAAATAATGGTTAGTCAAAAATCGATTCGATGTTAACACTGGTTCTAAAGTTTATCAGTGTTACTGGAATCGACCTTCATCAACATTGATCATGATACTGAAATTAAGCTTCATTCATGTTCGTCGTCGTGAATCGAAGGGGCATTTTTGATGTCAACCTACAGATTTGAGGTCGAAATTCGAAGGCAACAGGGAGAAACTACAGGTTTGAGGTCGATAAACAATGTCGATCAAGTTCGAGGAACCAAACTGTCATCCATCAGAGACTACTGTCGAATATCCTGATCATTGCCCAACAGTCAATCATGGTGACAACAAAAATGTCCACTGCCGATTTCATTGCAGCAATCGACAATCTTAATGTCGACCACCTAATGTCGATTTTATTTTTCGATTGCGGCACTGGAAAAAATCGAAGGGACCTGAGCAAATCGAAGGAATAGTCCTGCACTGTCGAGAACAAATGGATTGAAGACAGCTTCAGGGCTTCAGTCAAGATTGATTCATAGTTGAGCACAACTAAAAACCAAGTTCGAGACAAAATCGATCACTGATAACCAAGGTCGATACATCTTAAGGAACCAACGACGCAATGTGAACAACATGAAGATTCACATACCCATTGGAACGCAAAATTTGACGCCTGGTGAGAGCAATAGAGGCGCTACTTCTATGTTTTGCAATTCGCGGGGAATTTACATGTCTTCACACGTAGAATGTTGGTTTAGATATGCTTCGTAATAATTAGCTTTAATATAGTAGTGAAACTAGTTTTTTGTTGCATTTCTTAATTTTCTAGTTACGTTGTAAACTTTGAATTATTTAATATATACATGTAACCTCTAAGCAATCAGCTTAGAGGTATTTGCTTAAAAAAAAAAGATTGGATTGATGGCCAAGATAAGTTGTATAATGCAGCAGTGAAATTTTTCGAACACCAGCTCAAAGATGATTCCAGAATTACAGATTTTTCTATGCTCGACAACATGCCCCGGATGATCTCAATTGAGCAGAACATGGAAGTTTGCAGATATCCATCAATGAATGAAGTAAAGGCAGTAGTTTTTGGGCTAAATCAAGAGAGTGCAAGTGGTCCGGATGGTTTCACTGGACTATTCTTTCAAACATGGTGGGATGTGATTAAACTCAATGTACACAGCATGGTGCTTCAATTTTTTGGAGGGGCTACATTGCCGAAATCGATCAATCATACCAATTTAGTGATGCTGCCTAAGAAGTCCATAGTTAATAATTTCTTTGATTTTAGGCCAATCAGTTTGAGTAACTTCATTAATAAAGTCTTCTCGAGAGTGATTCATGATCGATTAGAGGGCTTCCTATCAAGCTTAATTTCTCAAAATCAATCTGGATATGTAAAAGGCAGGAGTATTTTTGAGAATATACTGCTAACACAAGAGATTGTAACTGATATAAGGAAAAGAGGAAAACCTTCTAATTTAGTCATTAAGCTTGATATAGCAAAGGCTTATGATAGAGTATCTTGGAGATATATATTACATGTACTGAGAAAGATAGGATTTGCAGAGCATTTCATAACAATGGTTTGGAATTTACTGTCGAACAATTGGTACTCAGTGTTAGTCAATGGACAATCGACAAGTTTCTTCAAATCAACAAGGGGGGTGAAACAAGGAGATCCACTATCACCGGCTTTATTCATTATTTCTGCTGAAGTGCTTTCACGATCTTTGAACAAGTTATTTGAAGACAGGACATACATTGGATTTGGATTGCCAAAGTGGTCTGATTCTTTGAACCATTTGGCATACGCAGACGACACAATTATTTTTGCTTCTGCACATGCCCAATCTTTAACCAAAATAATGACAGTTTTGCGACAATATGAGAAATTGTCGGGACAGCAAATCAACAAGGCTAAAAGCTCTTTCTTTATGCACACTGTCTTGACAATGATCTACATCCATTGATTCTAGAAACAGATTCATTGATATTGAACAAGGTCGTAAATGGTGATTGGGATACACCTTGGTCTATTAGCTCAGAAGTGAAGAAGATTAGACAAATGATGAACAATTTCAATGTCATTGTGCAGCATGTAATGAGGGAGGGCAACACTGTTGCGGATTTTTTAACTAACATGGTGTTTCATTGTGCAGGTACAATATAATTCAATTCATTCCATGAATTACCAAGTGCGGCAAGGAAGCTTATCAACCTCAATAAACAGCAGACACCTAATCTAAGGTTCAAAACTGTCAGAAGAAGACCTCTAGATGTTGCAATATGTCCTATATATGTGCGGAATAATTCATAGAATGTTAGACCATTTACCAGTGGTATTAACATGTACACATGTTCATTCTGGAGATGTGATATCATTTTACGAAAAAATGTATTATAGGACACTGTGCCAAATTCATCACTGACTCTGCCAATTGAAAGAAGGAGCTTCTGCAGAATGACATAAATGCTGAAGGTCGAGCACACAGGATAGCTATTCAGTTGTAATTGTCAAGCATTCAGCTGAAGGTTGCGCAACTGGTTTTGAAATCAAGCTACCCAATTGATAATTCATTTCGAAATATGATAGACCACACTGCTTTGAAGCTGGACAAACTATCTGCTACTAAAATCGAGGGAGCTGCGAAGAAAAAACAGGTCGTTGCAACAACATTGACAAAGTCCGGCTGATCAAACAAAAATTCATGAATTGGGTATACATTTTGAAAAGCTCGGAGGAAGAAGATAAAATATTACAAATGGAAGAAATCACAAGATTGGATAATGAGGGGCAAGACTATAATATGTACTACATTTTGCTATACCAATTTATTAGCATAATCATATGTAATATCATCATAGAGTGTATTATAAACTCTATGATGTTCATAATATTTGGTTCTTTCTAGTTTGTTCTTTTTACATGCTTGTTAGAATATGAGGTTTTTCACGCCTCAATAGGAATTGTAAGGTAAGGTTCATGCCCCCCTTACATGTACTCTTCCTTTGTGATTTTGTTTCTCTATTAATAAAATTCTATAATTTGTTTCCGGAAAAAAAAGAATGCATCAGGTGCTCCGTGAGTCTCATTGAACAAGAGTCGACTAGGTCTAATAGAAACGAAAAATTGCTTTAGATTAATCATAAATAATATCTGCATTCGTAGGTAATAACTACACATCCAATGAACAACAGTTGCAGGAGAGGTATCCAAGTTTTGTAATTATCTACACAAACATTTGATTTTTTTAAAATTTAGTTTGAGATAATTTTAAATTTAAAGGGATATAAGTAATTGCAATACTTAGCATGCGGTTTTTTTTCTTTTTGAGGCAAGCCATTTTACTATGGTACGAGGTGTAAGCCTAATCTATCTTTAAATTTTCTAATTTATAAATGACGCATAATAAACCAAAAAAAAACTATATTAAAGTTTAAGAAATTAAAAAAAATGAACTCATAAAAAATAAAATATCTTCTATGTTTTTACAAGTATAAATAATACAATAGTGTTAAAGTTACTATGAGATACAACTATAACGTCTTAACTGTCAAACAATCAAAAAATTATAATTTCTTTAAAAATGTATCAAACTATACGTTTTAGCTCATTTTAAGTAATTAATCAAGAAAGTTCATAAATACTATAATTTAAAAGATTACTCCTTCATGTATATACAAAATTACTTTCAAAGAGCAAAACAATAAAAGCCTGTTAATTTAAGACATGAAGACCAAATGGCAGTAAGATATAATTTTTACTATCTAATTTAGAAAAAATAGTCTAATGAAATTCACACTCACGATATTCTCAATTAGTAAATATGCAATTATGTTGCTCAAATAAAAGTTTAATCATAACTTTGTTAAAGAATTGAGTAGGAACTGCAGTCAAACTTTTTTATAACAACCTCATTTATTCCGATATTTTTTGGTTGCTATAGTGAGGTGTTGTCATAAAAACATGTATTATAACATAACATAAAAATAAATTCCGAAAAAAACTTAGCTTTTATAGTGAATGGTTGTTATATAGAAATGTTGTTATAGAGAAGTCTGATTGTATTAGACAAGCCCTGACCATTAAGCGATATGCGTGTTTTGGGTGCACAGTCGGACGCTTTGGGGCGTAACTTCACATAACTAAGCTCCGCACATATACGTAAGGACTTTTTGAATAGTGCCCCGTCTGAGGACGCTAACACCGAACGTGCTCCAAAAGAGCCTTTTAAATACAATATATATTAAATAAATAATTTAATAACTAGAACTTTGTTACTTTTATCTAATTTAAGAATTATAGTAATTATGAATTTTAGATGGATTTGTAATGGTTTTTGTAAATTTTTGTATATTTTAGTTTGTCGTTGTTTTAGAATTTATGTTTTGTCCTTACTTTCTTTATTAGTTCTTGTTAATAAATAAATGAACTGTATTTAAATAAATTTTACCAAACATACTATTTCTATTTTTCAAATGCCCTCTATTTAAATAATTGCATAATAAAAATTAAACAGAAAAACCACTTCCCTCGTTTTCTCTTCAGTTCCCTCATTTTTTAACTCAACTAATTAGATAACTTCTCTTTATTCCCGCCATTGTTTCACTCCATATTTCCACCTTCCCCTGTTCTCCCATTATCTTTGTTAG